>KN884839.1:20404-37368 GCA_000934455.1 Apostichopus parvimensis | reverse complement strand
GTTTCATTGTCTTACATGATGGTTTCATTGTCTTACATGATTGTTTCATTGTCTTATATGATTGTTTTATTGTCTTACATGATTGTTTCATTGTCTTACTTTTGCATCGTTTCCCGTCACTGCTGGAAAATATCTATTCCTTTCGCTTAGAGATCAGGAGACCAGGATCTGGTGGTACTTGACCTAATTACATAATCTGTTTCTTGGAGGGGTTTTCTTTTGTCTTTTCTACACCTTGCTTATTTGATGTGTATGTCACAACAGATTAAAAGAAGTGGACAAATTTTGAACCCTTGATTTGACGTGGAAAGTTTCACCAATTTGATTGTTTTGTTTTTTTATTTGTTTTTTTTTTCATGCTAAGATTCACATGAGCCGTTTAGAGGGCAGTGGTGACTATGGTCCAGTGAGAGTTAGCTTTCAGGAGCGACAAGGAGACAGAAATTTACGTAAGTAGTGAAATGGTAATCACCTTTTCAGATGCACTTTTAAGGCAATAGATCTTTCCGTTCAATACCGAGACTTCCAATAAAATATGTGTTAAAGGCCTCAGAACACGATAGCAGGCTCACACAGTCCCACGATAAAATAATTTTGACAAGATCTCCTAAGCATCAGCCTTCACACGGTCAACATTTACTTTATTCTACAGTGGAAAAAATGCAGAAGGAAGGCAGTGCTGGGAAAAGTAGCATTGACCGCAAAGACAGCAACATGGGCGGAGGGTTCGGCATCAGATCAGGGTCGGCTAAGGAGAAGCGGCAATTAGAGGGCGCCACTACTAAATTCTTTGTCGGAACAGAGGTGAGGGTTCTAAATATTTTGGCGTTGTTTGTAGATGAGTTAAGCGGTACTTTATTTCTCCGAAAAAAGTAACTTTAAAGTGTCCAATGTACCATTTGCTTTGTTTTCAGTGTCCCATGTTTCCCAACTATTCAGTACTATATGTTAGTCTGAGGTGCAAACATTATTTTCCTGTTAATTCCTGAGATGAAACAATAACTTTCAAACGTTCCAATGAAACAATATATCGAACTTAATCAGAAACAAACTCTTCTATATTGCATTTAAGCAATTAAACAGATTCTCATATTTTTCCATCAACTGTGCATTTTTTTTTATTTATTTATTTATTTATTTTTTTTGCGTCTTACCCCATCATCAGGATGGTGAGCTCATTTATGCCGATCTCAAACTAGAAAAGGATCCAGACTCCGGAAAGCTGGTGCCGCCTCGGGCGGACTTTGTGAAATCATTCCACGACAGAGCCATCAATACCTTACAGAGATCCCCGTTCTTCAAGGACATCGTATTGGTCGTGGGAGGATGGAATTTTTCTGTCTGGAAGGAGGGACGTGAGGTGAGCAAGATGATGAAAGAATTAGTGGAAATACCTTTTTTTTGTCCTTTATGCGACTCAGGTTTATGTAATCAAACTATCTTTTGAAACTTCCCCTCGACTCTTTGGTAAACTTTCACAGATACCAAGGTAGTATTTGTAAGGTACTTGTAAGGTAGTGATTATTAGGATTTGAGGATTGAAAGCATCTAGAGGTCTCTATGTGAATATAAATTTAAAGAAGCCTATAGATGTAATCTTCTTTGTTTTGTTATGTTTTTCACCCCGTTTTTTTATATATTAATTTTTTTTATTAATTTTTTTTATTTATATTTTTTATTTATTTTTTTGAAAATTACAGAGCAACCCGCTTCTAATATCTTCAGCAGCCTCTAAGCAGTTCACATGCGGATTCTGGTCACCGACTAGACCAGCTGTTTTCTATTTAGGGACAGCAGAGGGTAATATTGAGGTCTGGGATCTCCTAGACAGAACCCATGAAGCATCCTTGAGCCAGAACATCTCTGCATCTGAAATCACAAACGTGTACCCCTGGCACCTATCACGTAAGTGGGTCCCCCCCACGCCAACCAAGCAAGTTATTGTTGAATTTATTGGACTTTGTAGTAGTTTGTAGACATGGCAATGCTACCGCTATCATGATATATCTGTGACTCCATTGGAACTTAAAGTAGATGCTTGATATTAACTTTTAACATTTTACAGATGGGCTGTAATACTTGTAATATAAGAATTTTTTGTTTTTTCGGAAGGTAATAAAGAACATTCTATTTTTATGAAGTAAACAACGATCTATTTTTAGTGCAGAAGTGTTATCACAATAAAGATGGTACTAAGTTAGACAATTTATGGGGTTTAGTTGATCTTAAAGTAGCATTGAAGGATTTTAATATTCATTTGAGCAATAATTCCATTCCCTTTATGGAAGGCTTGCAAATTAAGGGAGAAAATATCAAACTAAATCCAGGCAGCGGACTGGGGGAGGGGGTGGTAGGTAGTCCAGATTGAATTTAATTGCTCAAATTTTAGGACATTTTAAGTTGGAAACAATAGATAGAATTGAAGGACATTATGCTGGATTTCAAACATGAAAATATGGCCATGTGCTTGGCAATTTAATAAACTGCTGAGTACTGCTTTAAAATTATGCTTTGAAGTTGGCTGCTTAAAAAAAATTGCTTGAAAATGATTGCTTCACAAAATTTGCAGGAAATTTTCAGCATATTTAGGTCACTCTAGCATTTTTCCAAGGTGAAGATATCGAAAAATGATATTCTGTAAATACAGCTACCAGCAGAAGAGTGAATGATGTCTCCATGGCAACTGAGCTATAAATGTTTTGTGTTTTCTTAATAATATTTAAATCATTTATCTACAGAGGAATTAATTTCTTATAAAAAAAATTGCATTTTTCGTTTTTTAATATTAGCTTTCCTGTAAATTATGTGTATATATGTATGTATGTATTTGTATTGTATTTTTATAAAATTCTAAATACAGAAAAAATAGATAGGTAACCAAAATTTGAAATGTGTCACATTTCAAGGATAAATCAGCAAGAAGATTATGATAGAAAAGTAAATCTGTGAAGAATGTCTACCATGATGACATCACACACTACCCACTGTGTTCCACTTAATACTGGAACAAGGGAAGGTTTAATCAGGTTACATCAAATCAATCAATCTCGAAGAATGTACAAGATATTGGGATGAGATGTTCAGATGACACTGTGGAATATTTTGCTCTTTAATATAAGTGTTGCTCTCTCTGCCACCAGATTATCCCTTTAGAGGTACCCCTCGGAGGTGTCACGGCTTAATCCGATGGTTTTAATCTTATGCTTATTAGACTGAGATTGTCTCCATCGGTGAACAGTCGACACTGTTTTAAATTGGCTTTTGAGGGCATTTGACACTATTTCTATTTGTCAATAGTGCAAAGCAGGCATAAAAACACTTTATTTCATGGATTCATTTCAAGAATTTCAAACATACTTTGAAAGTGTAGCCATTTTTGTTGTAGTGTTCTTCTTGTGTATACCTTAAACAATGTAACACTAAGTAGTATCAATTACCTGAATGGATAATTATTTGTTTAAGTTTGTCACAAGATTAAAGTCACATGGCATGGATTTTAATGAAAGCTACCATATTTTCCTCTTTGTCATATTTGCAGACAAACAACAGTTGCTAGCTGTTTCAGATAATGTGGGTACATTGCACATTCTGGAAGTGCCTTGGACTTTACGAAATCTCACCCATGGAGAGGTAAGTATATATTTCATCATTTCTTAATTTTTTTGGGGGGGTGGGGGTTTCTGTGTGTGTATGTTTCAAAGGGTGGGTGTAGGAGGGACCTTGGAGGTTATCCGAAGAGGACATCACAGTCTCAAGCACAGTACTAGTATAGTAGATTTGCTGCTTATGTAACATCTGAACCAACATGGCTTTTACTCTCTGACGTACTGGTGTCTGTAAAGTTTATTTGGCAGCTTGAAAATCCAACTACACAAAGTTTTCTCTTTTTGGTCCAGAAATTTGAAGATGTAATGTTGGATTTATGAAATAAAACTACAAGCCTTTGAAAATTTTCTGACATGTATATATATGGCTGCTTAGTGTTGCAAGGCCCTTGTGTTCAAAGTCTCTTGCTGACCCCAATGCTCACCTTGATCATCTCAAAGACCCTCCCTTGGCAGATGATGTGGCCTAGGAAAGGGGCCTTAGGGGGAGGGGGTGGTTGGAATGAGGTGTCTTCCTCAGATTTGAGAAATTTTTATATGATAAAGAGTGATTAGTGGTAAAAATTTTGAAGTTATGGTTATAAAAGTATGAGTTATTTTGTTTTTCTCCTGATATTTTTGATACCCTCAAAACATTTTGGGAACCTAAAACAGTTGAATTCCAGAGTTGTGACATAATGGTCCTCAATGTTGATGACAATTAATAAAATGCCATTAGGTATCATATTTGACAATACTGATTTTTCTTGAAATATTTCGCGCATACTAGATGAATATACAAATAGTTGTACTGTGAGACATTTCTGGCAGTGTGGAAAATTTGAGATTGTTCCCTATTTTTTCCCTATATTTGTTGTTGTGCGTCTTCATTAGCAAAGATAATTTAGTTTCTCTGTGGTTAGTGATGCTTTTAGTATTTTATGATTTCAGCTCACCAGCGTAACAAGCTACTTTGACAGAGAAGATAAGAGGTTAGAATACCAGGAGCAAAGAGAGTCAGTCCACCAGGAAAACAAACGAAGGCTTGATGCAGAGGAGGCAGCCAAGAAGGTGAGCCCTTAGTCATGGTGCCATTATGGATGTTAATGTATAATAACAATAGTAATAGCTATTCTATATAGTGCAGACTCCAACAAAAGTTATTCAACAAAAGTTGTTCAATGTGCTTTACTGGTACCGAAGGTGCAAAAACTAAAAAGTTGAGAGAAATTTTTTTTTTGAAGACAGCTCCTAAATTGAATATTAGAATCCAAAGACCTAATTTTAATCCAGAGGGAGTTCCATTAAAGTGGTTGAGCATTTAGAAAGCTACGGTCACCGAACAATCTTGTACGTGACATTGGAACCTGAAGTTAAAATTGATAATGGGAACGTACTGGTCTACATTTAGCTTGCTGATGTGTGAGAAAGTAGGTTGGGGTCCCAGTTTTAATTGCACGAAAAGCTGGAATGAGGATTTTATAGTCAATGCAGAGTCTTATCGGTAACCAGTGTAGTTCTTCCAGTATAGGAGTGATGGGGGTAAACCTGTTTGCCCTATCGACGATTTGAGCAGCTGTGTTTTGGATCCTTTGCAATCTCGATAGTTGGGATGTAGCTACACCAAATAGAATATGGTTGCCATTGTCCAGCCCAGGGCCCAATTAATAAATCACACCTTTATTATTCTATAGGTTATTGATAGGCATCCTCTTGTGCATTAGACTTGACCGAGCAACACCTCTACTAAGACACGCCTTCACATGTCGAGCAGGTTAGAGCCGAGGTGATAAAATGTTTGCTTTGAAAAAGAGTAGCTCAAAACTTGCCCTATTTGCTGCCAATCAACTTGTATTTTATAGTTTGAATATCATTAGAGCGTTAATGACTTTTTTTTTTCTGTATTCCTTATTTTTTTTTGTCTTTTCCTCGCTTCCAAAGATTGCACAACCTCCAGAACCGAGTACAGAGGAAGTGGACAACAAAATGAGAACCCTTTGGCTGGAATATTTGGAAGATGAGAAGAAGTTCCTGCTGGACCTGGGACTTGTCGAGGAAAAGGAAGAACCACTTCCCGATGTCTGAGTCTCGCTGGCTTTCCAGGGAGCTTCTAAGATAGGAAAACTAAAGTGGCTAGTGAAAAATTCCTTGATCACCTTGAAAAATAATCTCAGGGAAGGTAGTTGTTAAATATGTGGTTGATAGATAAACTGAAGGCCATATGTAAGGATTCTTATATATATGATCACTCTGATCATAACATTGAACAGGTTGGGGGAGGGAAGGGGGCCAAGGCTTTGTAAGTAAAGTGTTGTAAGTAGTTACAGTGTTATGTATGATCACCTTGAATAGCTGTTTCTTTTTGGGGGAGGGGGAGGGTGGGTGAAGTTTGATAGAAAAGTGAGTGACAAGTGCAGAAAGAATTCATTCTTGTGTGAGAGCAGGAAGGTTCCTTACCTCCCCTGCCCTACTTTCCCCCTCCCTGCCCTGCCATACTTTCTCCCCTCCCTCATCATTGTTGGCAACACTGAATCACACTGATGTTTCAGTCTTTCCTTCATATAGTTGGTATTCATGGGGGGGGGGGGGGGGGGTGTAACGCTTCATATTTTATTAAATGCTTGTCTTTCAAAAGCGAACAACTTTGCATGAAACTAAATTCTGGTTCCTTATTATCGCAGTCAGTTTTATATGTTTAACAAAATGCCACATTACTCTTTTGTTCCAGTTCCACCCAGTATCTATATATTTTGTAAAAATGAAAATTGCTGTTCACTTATTCTTAAAAAATTTCAAATTAAATTTAATACCTGATTATATTAATTTAAAATAACAATTTTGTTTAAAAAAAAGAACGCTTAAAAAGTAGACAAAGAATGGTCTTTTTTGTATTTTGTTCTTTTATTCATCCTCAAAATGGGATTCTTCAGAATTATATGCAATAAAAACTTTCAGTCACATACTGAACTGTAACAACACATACAACAGAAACTCACACATTGTGTCAAACTTTATAGTAAATCTACCAGTCAATGAATACTAAGTAAGACAAGGAAGAAGTCGCCTTCTTTGGAATTTCTTATTCTAATTACAAAATGATAAAAAATAATAATTCGGGGGTTCATCACTTTATTTAGAGTCAGGGAAACTGTAAACATTTAACAATTTTTTTTTTTTTTTTTTTTTCTTGGGTCTGTTTTTGCATTTAAAGATGTGGTTATACATATGATGAAGCTTTCTATGGTAGTTTATTTTTTTTGTACACGAACCACACTAAAGAATACACCTTCTTTTGTGCAGACACTTCTGTAGACTTGAGGGCTGTGTGGCGATTGTGGTACCGTCTACACTTGTGGGCGGCTTGACTGAACTCGACGAAAGAAAACTCTGAGAAGTGTACGGTTTCCCCTACACTGACTGCTTGTAACAAAATCAGGAAATAAAAACCAAAAAAGGGCCTGACAACTTTTCTTCATAAATATGGAAAACGTCTGTATAACAAAATTTGTGAAATAAAAAAATGACTCAACAACATCAAACGTTATAAACTGTCAACTAGTTAATGTGAATTATGTCTATAATAATTTCTATTTTTTTTTAGTACCAGTCTCTTACTAGAAGACCTTCCATGTACAATGTGTGCATTTCATAATGCCAAAAACTGCAATAACTCCTAAAAAAAATCGGAAACTTTGCTGAAAGAAAAAACTTTCGTTAAATAGTAACTTTTGATTTTTTTTTTTTTCCAATTTTTTTTCCTCTATGTATTTTTTTTTAAACGAAATGTTAACTTACATTATATACAAAACATCGACTTGATTTGATTCCCCTGTGTATATGTACATTGAGCATATTTTTTTAAGAATAGTACAACTGGGTTGTTAACAGGAGATGCAATAGTTACGAGATGCAACAAACATCATTCCCGGTTACTCTGCGCTTGTTGTACCATTTCATGGACGACGGCCTTGATGGAAACAAAATCCATCATCTCAATGTAAACAGTCATTGGCTAAATTTGTTTTTCACTTGTTCCCGATGTAATAGCTTGAAGTCTAATAGCTTGAAGTCAAACTAGGCAAAATCCTTCCGCGGAAAGAAATAATTTGAACGTTCATAAAAACGAAAAATGTATGTAATTGATATTTGTGCTCAAAATATTTTGTAGGATTATATGAATCAAGTTTGAAAGAACGATTAAAGGTCCTTCGAACTTTCATTGAAAACTCAGCCCGAGTTCATGATGAAAAACATGAAAGGCTATTCACAGTAATTTCAAGCAAATTTGTTCAAAGTAATTGCGACAAACTTTTTGAAATATATTATTTGTGTAGTTTCTCAATGTTTGGTCTCAAACACGGGTTAGGTAAATTCTACTATTCACACACATTATTCAGTGGAAGAACACCAAATGTCCAAGATATGCCACTGGTGGTTTTCAGTCGACTGCTAATGGGGTATTAACATCAGTCGCAAGATCAATTGCACCAGAGAGAGAGAGGAAAAACATGAGGAAAAACAGTTGGCAGCTGGCCTGCTTTCTCATAACTTGCAAAGAGAAACCTTCCTGAGCTTCATCTCAATCCAATGTTGTTTTGGTTCCCAAGAATGGGATATTTATTATGAAATTATAGTTTGGACTGATCAGTCCCCTTACTAGTACAGGTTTGAATAACACAAACATGAGAATTACATATGGCTTCTTTGTTTTTAGGTGAGATAGGACTAGAGTGAAACAGTGTGATGCAGTTGCTGATAAAGGCCCATGCTCTAATAAAAACTTTTTGTGGATAGGAAAAACCACTTTATAACAACACTAACTAACAACCATCATGTTCTAATAGCAAATAATTGTACGCAGTGCATTGATGCATCACTATTAATCTGTCATTCTAAACTAAACATGTAATTACTGCCCTTGTTCGATTACCACTGCAACGTGACAAGTATACCAGCCACAGGCAGCATACAGATCGTTATCTAGATATTTCATATGCATGTGGTGGTCTATACCTCAACAAAATCCACATTTGCTTATTTTAAAACTTAAACACAGTGGTTATTTCAGCAGTTGGCAAACAATATGACTGAGTATATGTTGAGCCCTCTTGCATATTTAATGAGGTAAAACAAGAGAGCTGTTGCGTCCATGGATAATAATAAGCCTGTACATTGTTTTGTTTTTTTAAATGATAAAGTTTTTAAACTGTACAAATATCAGGAGCTTAAAGAAAATGATATGGCAGCCCTTAGTATGACTCTTAATAGGTGCAGACATTTGATTAGTAAATCATAACGCCCTTTTCCCCCTCACTGATGACATTTATATAGAGGCAGCGATGTAGCTGTCACCATTTTGATGTAGTTTTAGCAACAAGAAATCTTTATTATTACCAAGTCCGCTCTCAAATTTCTTGATGACTTGTTCCAAATTTGTATATTAAGAACACACAGAAACATACATCCTCTTGAGCTGATCGTTTCAGCTTGTCCTAACGACAATAGATCCTTTCAGGGGTTAATTGTCATAAAGCCAACCGAAGGACGTACAACATCCACAAAACAATAACATTTTGTGCATCTGTGCTCGTAGGAGTAGACATCAAAACATCTCCCAAAGACCAAGTACTTTTTTTACAAATATTAACAAATATAATATTAAAACTCTAACTTGCAGTTTTGCACAACGGAGTCTACACCATCACTTTACAGACCTCGATGGAAACCTTTCGAAGCCAAAGATTGAACTCTCATATGTCCTTCCTGTACAAAAGACTTCAATGTGTTTTTTTGTTTTAAGTCATGCCACCACTGCAACACAAGCCCCTTCCAGCATCAATCATTACGGTTAGCATACATTGCCAAATGGGTGGGACGGGGGGGGGGGTCGTTTGTTGGGTTACATGCACAATGTTATTGGAGATGGAAATAAATATGGCTCAGAAAGCAACCTCTAAAACTTGGACGTACCACAAAATTTTTATTTGTAGGTAAAGCAGTTTGAAAACTATTACAGCACAAACTAAACTCCCCGTATAATGTAGACAACTTCGGATCGATTAAACTCGGCATGAATCCCTCTCGTTAGGATAGAACTTTTTGCAGCATTTGCATTTCTTGCAACTCTAATAGGCCAGACCTACCTACTTATTGGCCAAGCAACTGGTTCCGAAAATATCAATTTTGGTACATCCACACAAATCCATCACAAAGTTCCTATTACAACACCTTTCATATTTCAAGCCAAACTGACCAAACCCTATCATGTTTTACACCTCAGTTTGAAAAGTTAATGCTGGAAAGAAAAGTCATGGTGATCGTCTGTGAAGGCGACTTTAATGAGATGATGCTAAGCATAAAGCCTAATGCGATGATGGACTCGGACACTTTGTATATTAACAGATACAGTCAGAAGAAAGGGTTGATTTGATGTTGGAAATTATGAGGTATCTAATTAAAGAAGAAAAAAAACAAAAAACAAACAAACAAAAATATGGTGGCAAAACACTGAAATGATCATGGTTTCAACCACAGCACACAATCAAAAAAATAGGAAAATATTTTGTTAACCTTTTTCCAGGGTGGAAAAATTGTTAACTTTTTCCTAAGGATTTCAAATGAAATTAAACTCTTAAATCAAATGATAAATCAAAAAAAAGAAAAAAAACCAGAGTGGAGAGTCCACAGACAAACCACTGAAAGTTCAAAATCACGTATATTGCACCGTACAAAAAACCAAAAAAAAATTAAAATTGAAGCACACAGCTCACTTGTTATTGTTTACACGAGTCGTTATCGGCAATTTTTGGACCAAAAGTGGCATTAGTCCAATAGCTGATCAACAACCGGCAGTTTAAGAGCCTGTTTTTTATTCAAGAGATTCTACTACCTTAGGATATGTTGGTCAGTTTCCATTGTGATGTCATTGGTATTAAATTATCGATGATTCAGTTCACACTGACATGTATTAACGTATAGAAGAGTAAAAACATTTTTTGACGAGGCTCAAGAAATGTTGGTGAGGGTGCCCAACTCTACAGCCCAAGAAATATGACGCCTTGCCAAAAAACAATCATTACATGAGATGACCCATAGTTGCAACAAGTAGTGTCTGGGAGTCGCTAAATTTTGAGAGTCAAGACTGGAAAGTCTACAAATTTTCTCCGCTAAATATGATACAGTGGCATTGTCTCAAGTAGAGTCAGGAAAATTAGTGGCAATGACTCAACTGAACCTTATTGTGAGGTGTCTTGTCACAACTCTCGGATGCATATGTCCCCAAGACGACATAAAGGCAAAAACTAAAACTTATGAGGTTTTTATGCCTTAAGTTTTTAAAGATAATACAGTGGAATTGCTCAACTCATATCATCTTGGGAGCCAAAAAATATTGGAAATGTCCCCAAAAGTAGGGTGACTCAGATTTTTCTTTTGCAAAATTACATTAAAAAAACCCATTGTGACCTGATAGTTGGTTCCATCAATCCTCTGAGAGTCCACTCGACCAGTTTGCTACACTGCATACGGTGTGACAACAATAACAAGAGACAAAAACTCGGTCTCTAATCCGGGGATTCAAAACATATGAGTTGCGTGTTTGAAGATCTTGCAGGATAACACAGACACCCTCTGTTTTGTTTCAGTGTTCAGCTTATCACCATCAAAAGTTTTCTGGAAATTCATCTTCAAACATGTGGCAACCCAGAGAGAAGTATACTTCTGATGTAACAATTAGTGTCAACAAAACACAAAAGCCTAACTGCTCAGCATATTATCCATACATCTGCCCATAATAATCACATCTCCCAGGGTAATAGGCAGCTACTACAGCTTACGTTCGTAATAATAGAACTTCGTAATAATAGAGCCTCACCGTTCGTAATGATATTTCACAAACGACTCGGTCGATACTTTCACCAAAGCCAGGCTGTTGTCTAAACTTTGGGCAGGTTTTTCTTGAAAAGTCTTTTAGAAACACATCAACTCCTTTCAGCTTTTAGGAACTTCATGGAAAGGGCATACACAGATTTTAAGTTTCACAAAACTGGAGGGAGGAGAAGGATGGTGTACCTTTCAAGATTCCAAAGGAATGCAACATTTGACTGTCATAATTGCAAAAAGGACAATTTTTGTCATCTGTGCAGGAGGGACAGGAGGGACTGATTATTCAAAATGGCAGAGAATCTTGTTTCAAATACTATGAACATTCAAGGGTTACACAATATGTACTTTAAAGATCATGGAAGAAGAGTTTTGTAGAAAAAGGAACCAAAAAAAGGGAAAAAACAAAGGGAAAAAGAAGGTATGATAACAGTGAGTGACTGACTGCAACAACCACAGTGGCCTCATGAGACTTCTTCTGTCCTGCGTACTCGTCCAAGGTGCTAAGACATGTCTTTTAAAAATCAGCAAATTCTCGCGCACATTTTTCTGTACTGGATATACGGATGGGTTCTTCCTCGTAGTCGTCAAAGTGACTTGTGTCTCCGGGTCCCTTGATTTTTGGTGTGAACGGCGCTTCCACCTGTAACAGACAGACAGAGGGAAGATCAGTCATGATGATGAAGGACAAATTTGGGTGAATGGTGTAGCTCTCGTCTTTACTCTACAGATGATCAAGTTTGCAAATGCAGACAGTATTAATATCCTTGTCAGTTTGTCAGGATTATGGGGCAAAAATTGTCGAAACAACCAGGCTTGCGCACTTTGCACAGAAATGATGAAATCAAAAGTCTGCATTGTCAAGTACCACATAATTAATATTACACAACATTGGAAATAAACAAATTCATACTTTATAAGTTTTTTTTGTTTAAAAGATTGGAATCCAGATTCATAAAATGTAATGAGTTCTAACCCAAACCCTACCCTGTCATGCTCCATCCTCCCCACACAAACCCTGCAACATTTTGTTCTTCACAAGAAAATTAAAAAATCATAGATCTATATATACATATATATATGTATTTAAACATTCATATTATGTTCATGCCTACGATAAAACAAACAATTGCCCCAGACATGTACAATGACCCTAACACACACACACATATATACATACATACATATATCAGGACACCAGGATAAACATAGCAACCTGTGGAAATTAATCCTAACAACCAGAATCACTGCTGCAACCTACTTCAACACCTTTCAGAAGATGTTTAAATTTAATGCTATTCACACCCATACATAGGCCTGGGCAGCAGAGAGAATTATATGCTGAATAGGTTCTAACATTTTCATACAGTTTGCCTCATTATTTATCATAATGAATCAATTTGAAAGTTTGGTTTCCCCGGTGCGACTGACAGCAACGAATAATTGACCTGAACATGCCAAAATGCTAAATGCAATAATGGCGGGCTGACGAGAGGGGGTATTCTCATTTTGATCATATATGAGAGGTAAAATGCAAGCAGAGGGGGGGGGGATGAGTCTGGTGACAAAACTGTTCCCAGGGCAGGGGCTAGCCTGGTGGCTCTCAATGCATCAGCAAAGTGGAAAACAATATACTTAAAGTTGGGAATTACTGAAGTGATTTATACATTGAAAACAATTCTTTCCGACTCAAACCCTGTTGATGATTTTGAAATGTCTTATTACAACCTGACAAATTAATTAATCAGATCGATTAATTAGTATCCATCCTTTCTGCTTCTTTATACAAAAGAAACATACAGCAGTATTCATTTTTGATGTCTCGACCAGGAGGACTGAATCTGAACCAATTTGGGTAGTTACAAAAAATATTTAAGAGAAGGAAATATTTAACAATCCTTTATTACTTAGTTAGATATCAAGTTGTCTTCATGTTAAGAATGGAGCAGGTAACTTTTCTTAGGTGGAAGAAAAAGAGTCCTCGTCCTC
Organism: Apostichopus parvimensis; assembly: GCA_000934455.1. Classification (NCBI taxonomy): domain Eukaryota; kingdom Metazoa; phylum Echinodermata; class Holothuroidea; order Aspidochirotida; family Stichopodidae; genus Apostichopus; species Apostichopus parvimensis. The sequence continues at coordinate 23,914 of KN884839.1, read as the reverse complement.
AGAAGAAAAAGGACTCAAACTTTATGAAGACTACTTCGCCTGATTAAGTTTGTGTTACACAAACATGATTCACAACGTCAAGTACCTAATCACAAAATCAAACCAGGGCTTTCTCTTTCTTGTTTTACATAAATTGATTCAAATATCAGTTCAATTATTTTTTATCTGTCTCTGCTGTTTTCTTTTTGCTTTAATGTGGTGGTGGTTGCTGACTGGATTCAAACACCATGTATTCCTTAACCAATACATGAGAGAACATACTGCTAATCTCAGATCTTCATAGGTCTTTTACACAGCTTTATGGCTATAGCAACCTAGCTAATTGATATACCATGTCATTGGTCACTACCTCATATTAATCATCCCTTTTGTCTCTTCTTCTTTCTTTTTTACCTTTTTTTTCTCTTTTTTCCTTTTTTTTTCCTTTTTTTTTTCCTTTTTTTTTTCTTTTTTTTTTCTTTTTTTTTTCCAGACTGTAATAAGAATATCCCAAATTTCAAGCAAATATGTTGAGAACAAACATTCCCCTAAATACTTTAGTCTATTAAATTTCAAACTGCAACTATTGGGGTTTGTAATGTTTGCTAAAATAAGTGTCATGTTTAACATCTGCCCTTGACTAGTTTACAAGGACTGGGACTAACAATGACTGTTTAATCAAGTATGTTAAGGATTGACCCCACAAGGTCAAACAAGTGGGTCACGCCATATTTACCGATCACACAGTCTGGTTCATAACTAAGTCTATAACAATTGTGAAAGCAGTTTGATTATGTTTGCAGTGCATCGCCTCCTTTTATACCAATACATCTCTGTTATTGTGGAAGATTCACAACTGGAGTTTGAATACCTCTCTGACATGAATACCCTCATGAAATACATAGGGCGCGAGTTATATGGCTGGGTTACTGTGTTAGAGTCGCATTAGAAAGAGGGGTATCCATTTTAAGGTTACAGGGCATTTTATATGCACGCCCTGCCACCAACATTTTGGGGTTATTTTTTTACCCACTTTAGATTGTGGTAAAGTGGCAACTGGAAACCAACATTTGTATCATATATTCCAATGAACTGATCTTGTGTTTTATTTTTCTGAACCCCTTTTTACATTCTTTCTATTTTATTTGTTATTATTTATTTTGTTTTGGCTATTTTATTACTTGCATTATATGTTTTTGTTTACTTTTAAAAAAATGTTCTCATGTTATTGTGTAAAGTGTTTTGAAGGTATTCCCTTATGTCAAGTGCTATATAAATATAATATTATTATGACGATATTATTTACCCAAGTTTGTTGGAATTTTACACTGTAGATGGAGCAGAGAATAAGTAACATTAAATGACAACAATCCAATGCAGAATGCAGACACCACTTGCTCTCCCCTGCTCCTGTTTGACTCCAGACCTGGTATTACACAGGGCTGAAGCTTTCCTGCTAGTGTCAAGGATTTTTGCAACAGACACATATCACCTCTAATTACCCTTGGGAAGGAACGTTATCATCACAATGCACGATGAATCCCGCTCAATGTGATCCTTCAATCCATGTTGGGTCGATGGATTAATTTCCTGTTTAGCAACAGCAGCAAGTAGGCAGATATATCTCTCCCTTGCACTTTTACAAAACTATGCTGGGATTTACCTTTAGCGGTCAAGAGAGGTGGATAGTCTTTCATCCATTTGTGGAAAGCATTGGATAAATGGTTCTGCATAGAGACACAGTATACCTCATATGGAAGCATAGAGACACAGTGTACCTCATATGGAACAATTTAAACCTATTAAAAAGCTCTCTATTTTAAAATGTAAAATTTGTAGTCATTTCAAGTTTCTAAAAGACTTTCATAGTAAGTATTATTAGTTTTATAAGTCTTATTAAATTTTACTAGTTTTATTAGTACTTTGTAAATCACCAGTTCCGGACACTATCTGTACTGCGTGCCAACTTGCGATGCCAATGCTAGTTTTACCGACAGGAAATACATCACTTTAACCTCAGAATCATCAACATTACTGACTCCTGTCCAAAATGCCCACCCACCGCCCCACACCCCTTCCCTCCCACCGCCTGCCCCTCCTCATGCCCCTACTATGCTTACCTGTCAAAAAGGTCTCTAGCTGACATCTTTTATTTGTAACAGAACAGACATTACGACCTTCTTCAGTGATTGCTTTAAGAAGCTTTTGTTGTACTAGACGCTGCTGCAGTACGGCCCAAGTAAAATCTAAGTTGAAATGTGACTAACCGTGACTATTAAGTATTCTCATTATGCGAGCAAATTGAAACCACGTACCTTCTTCTGGTATATTGCAATCCAGTCTGTGGTGTTGAACCATTTGTGAATCTTGATGTCGTTGACGGCATTTTTCAAGTTGCCAAACCTCTTAGTCAAGTCCACTTGCAGTAGATTCCGTAAAATATCTCGCAAATCTTGGCTGAAGTGGGAGGGAAATCGAACCTTCAAAGGACAGAGAGAAAAGTTTAAAGTTAGACTCTAAAGACACTTGTGCCAGAATTAATTTTTTTTTTTTTTTTCACAATGGGTAAGGATTCAATAAAAATTTCTAGCAATTTGGCATGCAACTATATTACATCCAACTGTCTTTTTATACTAAAGCATGGGATATACAGTACAGGGTATGGGATGGCAAAGGCTTAGCACAACAGGCACAGAAATGGATATTTCAACTATTACCAATGTTTCCTTCATTTCTTGAAATTCAGATCTAAATGAGGTTGATTAATAAAGTACATGCACTAATATTCCATCAAAGAGGCAACTTCTATTTCATTGTGGAATCAAATTTCCTTTCATAACAATCGCCCCACAAAGTTTATCTTGAACACCTTGGAAACCCCAAACTTTCCAACTTTGTTTAAACATCACCCTCTCACTTACCTGTCTCTCTGCAACCATGGCACACTCAACAAGACAAGGGAAAACCTGATTAGGAACACTCTAACAGAAATCCTGATTAGACCTCAAAATTCAGGCTATCTACTGACTAAATGCCAGTAGATTTTGCTGTTTGCCAGTAGACATAAAAAGGCACTGGCATTTTTCTGCCAGTATAGAAACAAGGTTGCTCTTGTATTAATTCAGCTATTATAATTACTTGTGGGAATTTGTTATTTTGAGGGGCAAGTAGATATTTTTTATGCACTGGCATTTTTTAACCAGTGGATAAAATTTTAAAATTCAAGGTCTGCGAATGGTCACCATTGAACGAGAATATGAACAGCAACTAATTCACATGAGAAGACACATATCTGACTGAGGGTGTACAGTGCTAAAAAGGTTACAGATCATTCCAGGCACGGTAGGATGAGAGTGCTGTGATTATGAGGAGACAGGGGAGGCAGGAAGCAAAAAGTCAAATTATTCAGAGTTGTAATATATATCCATTCATACATCAGAAACTTATGTGTATTCAAACACTTGCCCATGTTTAATCAGTGTCTGTCTGTTTGTTTCTGATTGTGATTAGCGATTACGTTGAGAAACCTCT
>KN884839.1:5190-18320 GCA_000934455.1 Apostichopus parvimensis | reverse complement strand
TTGTGATTAGCGATTACGTTGAGAAACCTCTCTGTGGGTTGTGATTAGCGATTACGTTGAGAAACCTCTCTGTGGGTTGTGATTAGCGATTATGTTGAGAAACCTCTCAGTGGGGTATTGCTTTTGACATTCTATGTGCCATAATTAATCATGAGAGTATTCTGTAGAAACCTCTGTAGAGACAGACTGTAGCAATGATTCTAAAGTAACCGGGACGACCGAGCAAACGTAAAATGGAGCCTGTGACGGAGTAGGGCTTTGGCAGCAGCGCTCTGTTAGTATTTAATCTCATCAAGTTTTATGGCCCCGCAGTCAAATGTTCGTAGCAACGTTGGAGCCCATTCAAGACTGCTGAATCGTTATAAGACGTGCTCTTTGATCCAATAAAAACGCTTGCAGCCTCGGGCACATACTGTTAAAATTGTTAATGGTTTCTCAACATTGTCGTTAATAATTTGCTTTGTTCGTAGTTGAATCACATGTAAAGTATAAAAGAGTGCTTTTCCCACCCCCCATTTTGACTTGGGGCTTTTGTTAATAAGTTACTCTCTGTCATATTATGGATTGAGCATAATTTGAGGTTTGCTAATGATGCCGTAGTACTATCACCCAACAAGTCATCAACACAGTCGCAAAATACCAAATCACTCTGTAGTCGACTAGATCTCTATGAAGGTTGGCCAATTTACTGCTAGTGTATATGAGACAAAGGGAATTTGAAGCAATGTGGCAATACTTATATCTCTTCCTGTAACTTGACAACTCATCTTAAAATGACCACAGGACACGCTTCACAGTCGACTAAGCGGTCTACATGTAAATATCAGCAAGTTACTGCTATTCAAAGAGATACTCTCAAAAACTCTCTAACTCTCTCTTAACCAGTAGATGGAAAATTCTCCATTCTGAGGTAACCGTAAGAGACAAATTCTAATGGAAAGTATCCACTCGAAACTAACGATCTAGACACTTTAGATGGTAGAATGAGAAGGGCGGTGATCGGTAGAGCTGGTCATAGAGGGGGCAGAGTGTTAAAAGGTTACCAGGACATTCTAGGCACGGTAGAACGAGGGTGCTAAGGATGTTGGGGGACAGGTAAGCAAGGAACAAAGTAAATAGGAATCAGAACATGGCAACCACCGAGAACTATTCATGATTCTTCAATGCGTCAATCCAAGTTGTGAGATGGAGAGTATTCAAACAACTCTCCACACATTTTAACGACTTGATACGATCCAAATAAAATGGTGGCATTTCATCTTACCTTTCCTGAGACAATCTTCTCATAGATCTGAATGGGTTGATCAGCAAAGAATGGAGGGTAGCCAGCTGCCATTTCATAGATGAGGACTCCTAGAGCCCACCAATCAACGGCCTTGTTGTAACCCTGGTAGACAAAAGATAGAAGAAATTAAAAGTGCAATCAGGCAGGATTCAGGATTTATTCTTTCTCCGTTTATATTAAGACAATACACAGATCTTCCCAGAGAGCCAAAAAAAAAAAGGGGTTTCTCTAACAGCTTTCGAATCTTGCACAAAAGTTAAGATGGCCTGACATTTTGATCCGAGTGGAACCTTGTTCAGAGGTAGACAGAAACTGATATAGGAGAACACATGTGGTACTTAATACCTATGAATATACATAGATTAGAAACCATAAAGTTTGTAACATTTACAGCTACGTTATATTTCCTTGGCAAACTGAATGCAACATGCAGGTTTAAATATTTATGAATCCATCATCATGCCAGTTCAGATCCCAGTCTGACTTGATCTGTTTGCTATTTATTATTTTTTCCCCTTCTTCTTTTCCTTCTCCTTCTTCTTCGTCTTCTTACTCTTCTCTATCAGTCTGATTCTGAAAGGTAACCTTAGCATTAGCCTCACACATTGCTCAATTCCTACCTCTCAATCCCACATCCATTCCAAGAAAAAAAAATAATAAGTGAAGGTGAAAATTCAAATTTGACCCATTGAGGTGTGTGGAAGGACAGTGGACTGTCATACAAAGTAATTGGATTAAGGCTCTTAATGAAGCCATTGATGGGGGGGGGGGGCTCAGTTCAGTCCTCAATTCAATTGATAGCTCTCTCCCTCTCTCTCTTGGGAAATTCAGAAACTTCCTCTCCTGTGCGTTGAGACTTCCATCAATGACTGTTGCATCAAGAGCCCACAAGCCCCGCAAGCTGCTAGCACGGCTCTGTTTTTCACATTAGGTTTGACAATTAATTGCCAACAGGAGGCTTCTTGTAAGGCAATTTTTTTTTTCCTTCTCAGTTCTTTCGGGGACATTCAAACAAGTGTGTGGAGGGATAACGCAAGTTTACTACTCGACACCTTCTTGTGTATGTTGACGTGGGAGGGGAGAGGACCTGATATTGTAGGTTTATACAATATTCTGGGGAAAATTTGTAACTTTTAGCTAACAGAGTCACGTTTGACCACAGTCGCAATCTTGAGTTATCCAAAAGGTTAAGTCATCCCAATTTGTGGGATGGAAGTTTTTGTCTGTACATAATGATATAAATCTTGCAGTAACTCACTCATTAGATTGTAATATCTATTGTAGATTGATATCTGTTTTGATGAAAAACTACTGGAATTATGTTAATATCATCCATGAAGGTCTTTTTGTTAAGATCATTAAATTTACTTCACCCGAATGACCTGAAAAATTAATTGATTTATCAAGATGCTTAAAAACAGTCAGAGAGAAAGAATCCCACTCATTAACTCGGGCAATACAACGTACAGCATGATGCCAAATGCCATTTTGAGAATAAAAAACCCACCAAACTATGACACTGATATTGTGTTAAACAGGAAGGCTTCCAACGATTGTCAAAATATTATATCCTTTATTAATGATTATATATAATAATATCATCTTGTATTTCACATTATCTTATTAAATTATTTGAAATTACTGACAAATCATTACTCCAAATATATCTTTACCCTACAGAGATTTCGTCCACCTAATAACAGAGTCAATGGTTATTCTGGTCTACCTATTTCACTTTGGTCGTATCCAACAGAGTTCATGGAAGTATAAAAACCGACTTTTCGTCCCATCGTCCAAGACTTACCTTGCTAAGAATAATTTCAGGTGCCAGGTATTCGGGTGTACCACATAAAGTCCATGTCCTTCCTTTGACTCGCTTTGCAAAACCAAAATCTGTTACCTGGATAAATCAAAGATGGATGTGAGGAGGGAAAAGAAAACTGTTAGAATGCAGCTTCTTAAGTGTCCACGGGACTGATTATTTGTCAGAATTCAACCTTTCGTGGCTTGCCAGGGATATAATCTATCAGGCATACACAAGTTGCTATACAAGTACAAAGATGTATGGCCGACTTTGCTCAAAGAAACCATAGAATTGTTTTATAAGAGACAAAGTTTCAAAGCCTCCAAAAACTGCTATTCAAAATTGGAAAACTGAATGATTCCCTGTTTGCTAATGCCCTCATGTCTTGGGTTTCACGTGTTTTACGTGTTTTGTTTCCTGTGGTCGCTGTAACGATGTTTTTAAAATGCATAATGGATTCTGCTTCCATTGGAATAAAAGACCAGCTTTATGGAAGAATTTTTTAAAAGGAAGACCTGAATAATTAACCTGCTATTGTATACCATACAGTACAATACAATACAAAGAGGCCATTAAAATTACCACACAAACGCAACATTTTTGTGGCTTTACTTGGGTCTAAAGATTAAGTATTTCATGGAAAATAAACTTTGAAAACCTCAAACCTTCTACATAGAGGGGGAAATCAAAATGATATGATGTCATTCATTAACTACATACTTTAACGTATGGTTTCATAGGTACCAGATTTTTGTATGTTTGTATTGTATGTATGTATGTATTGTATGTATGTATTTTAGATCCTCCTGCAAGCAACACTTTTCGGCAAAAGTAATCATTTTTCTCATGTGAAAGACAAAAACTTTATGTTGATGACTAATATCAGGGAATTGATAATTGGGCCTCAAGCTCCCTCAAGCTTTGCAAATTTCAAGAGTTCTGTTTCCTGGCTAGGAGAGGTACCCAAAGACACGACGACCAATCAAAGGCAACCAAATGACCTGACCTATAATGATTGAACTTTGTCTTCATCAATTTACCAAAATAACACTCCCTCCTCTTCAATTGCCAAAGACTTTCTTTTGATATTTAATCATATCAATCTTTCCCAAAATTTCATGTGAATTAAATGCCTTATTGCTACCGCCCTTCACTACTCCCCCGCCACCCCACACCTCGCTCCCCCTCCCATTTCCCTCCCATTGTTAACATGTTTAAATTGTTGTTATTTTTGTTCATGTATTCTATGTTTTCCCTTTGCTAGCGGTTTCTCCTTCATATCTCCGCCGTAGTTTTCCTCGTTAGCCTAAGCTCCATATGTTGGGTAGTTAGCACATAGGGCAAGGCCACGTGTTAGTACTCTCCTAGATTCGCTGCTTAGAGCTCTGTCTCAGGTTGTTTCTCAATAGTTTAGCAGCATTACTCTCACTTTTGGTTAGAACCATTCATATTTGCCTTAATTCGGGGGGGGGGGGTTCAGATATGTCTTACCAGTATCCATTCCCAACTACTTCCCCCTCCCCACCCCCCCCCCGAGGGGGTCGGAACAAAGCTCAGGTAGTGTGGTCACATCTTGACAAAGACATGACCTACGGAATCAATTCTGAAGGGGATTTTGGTATCCGACTTGCATCAGAAAATTTGACTAAGTCAATTGAAATAAAGCTGATTTACCCTAACAGTGCAAAATGTCTACAACATAGTGACTGAATCTCTGTACTGTATGCCTTTAATGCTGGCACTGTATATGGTTTATAATAAAAACTATTTGGTGTGAATTACCCTGGACAGAGATCAGATGACTCAACATTTAATACTGCTAAAGATCATCTGATACAAAGAAGTTAATATGTAGTTAACTTGAGGTCATAAAAGAGGCCAAACTCCTCAACAGTGTAAAATACAAATCATAGGCCACGTTTACATAGTAACTGATCAGATATGACCATGTGCTCAGTATCAGATTCCAAGGTGTGAACACAGAACAGGAACCTTTCTGCACGTAAAAAAAAGTATTTGTACATGATATTGACATATGGCTGAGTTATGCATCTTTAAGACACTGTGTCAAACAGCAAAAGGAGAAGCAGCTGCAAAATCACCCCCCCCCCCTCAACTCCAACCTCGTCCCCCTCAAAGCAAAGCTGAATAAATATCAAACAATAGAGATTATCTCTGCAGACCAGCAATGCATACCGTGAGACACTGTAGAGCACAATAATTTGCTAAACGAATGCTGCTGCTGCCCCCCCCCCCCCAATGTCCACATTTTGACACCATGCACTTTACTGAATTTGGGTGTTATCATGAAACATTACTTCTTTCATGATTTATCTACTTCTGTTTATTACGACTTCCCTTTAATTAATGTGATCATATTGACCAATCCATTACAGAGGTCAAATACTCACTGAAATGTATCCTTGTCTGTCTATGAGGAGGTTTTCTGGCTTCAAGTCTCTATATATAAGGTCCAGGTGGTGAAGATACTCAAAAGCAAGCACAATCTGGGCTGCATAGAATCTAGCATGGGGCTCGCTGTTGAAGACAAAAAAATAACCACAAAGAAGTAAGAAAGAAGAAAACCAGAAAAGTTTAATAGATATGAACGTCAAATGGTCTGGTAAGATCAGCAAACCTTGGAGAAAAAAATTGTCTCAAGTGCTTTCTTTAGTCTAGTCACAAAATTATTCCAAGACACGTACTGGGAACATTCACCTCTCTTCGGGAGCAGAGGCTTAGACTCAAGGACGAGTGACTGTTGCTATGGAGATTTGGGCCACTAGACAAGTTTGGTCAATATTCCCTATACACCTAGTCATATGATATTCTTCTAAGTGATGCACTCCTCCCCAAACCAAGTTCTTTTTTTCTTTGGTCAGATGAAAAATCACTTACTTCTCAAATCACAAATTTAACCTAAAAGGCATGACTGTATAAGGATACTTGAAGGGAACCATGGATGTCTCTATGGAGGCATATATATCTACGATTTCAATTATATATATATTCATTAAAAGTCTGTTCAAACTTCAAAGTATCTCTTTCGAGATCTGGCTTTAGGAATCACAAATGATTTCGAATTGGTTAGCATCATGTTTAGCATTGGTTAGCATCATCTCTAGAGCAAGGCAAATATGTCACCAAAACAGAACTAGTATTGTTCGATACAGGTGACAAACACATGCAGTGGAATTACGACCTTCCTTACCGGTTTCAAACCTCTGGACATACAATCAGCGTCCATAGCCTAGTGGTTAGGGTGTCCGCGTATAAAGTGGGAGGCCCGGGTTCGAATCCCGGTGGAGGCTGTAAGTTTTTTCACTGTTCTAGATTTTCCAACTCACTACGATTTCAATTATATTATTATATATCAGGCCTCGACAAATATTTTTAAAACTACTCGCCAACTGGCGACCGAGGCTAAAATTCTACTCGCCAAAACGTTAAATTTACTCGCCATTTTTTATCACTAATTGTTTGTGTCATATAAACATATGTAGTATGGCCTAACTTAGGCTATCGCCGTATAGTGTTATTTGTTTACAGCAAAAACGATCTATTCAACTTGTGGTTCGTCTAAAGTGTTTAAACATGATACATATGAAAAAATTAAACGGTGAAACATTTTAAGCATAGTTTAGGACCTGCTTTGTAAAAAGTGACCACAAACAAACAATGACATGGCTGACCATCTATAACTTTCACTGGACATGACATCAGACTACGGTATCAGTGTATGTGTTAGTATCGTTAACAAATTAATGCTTGGTACTGACAATTATTATTATTGTCGATCGATTACTGAGTGTCAGACTTACTGCTTTCATTGGTCAGGTCTCGAGAATTATAAATGTTTTATGACAAACAACTAATCCAATAAAATTCCTGTTGTTCATTTCGAGATATGAAATGTTATTTCGGTAAAATTATGATTTCATGTTTGAGTTCCCTTGAAAGTTCAGTTCGTATCACTACACTTCGCAAAAAGTCCCCGCATCTGAAAAATCTCTGTGTTGTAACAGTGCACTTGATAATACTATTGTGATATGTTACATTCTAGGCAATAGGCTTTTCTTGATTGGCTCACATGTTAATCATAAGCCTAACGTAAAAAGGCAGTGAGCGAATAAGCCACTCGCCAAAATGTCGATCGTGATGCATTTTTTGCTCGCCAGTCGCAATATGCTAGTCGCCATTGGCGAGTTGGCGACCGTATTTGTCGAGGCCTGTTATATATACAAAAATATGCAAAATTAAAATATTTGCAAAATTATATATGCAAAAATTATACCAGCGGTGTCTTGGTAGACTGTTATTTAATGGAATATATGATAACTACATGAAAAAGGTCACTTAGATAAAACTTAAAATTTCTGGAAAATAGCAAGCTGTCAAAAATAAATTTATCAACAGCTGAAGAGTTTATTCTCAACATTTATAAAAAAAATAAAATAAAAACAATCATAAAAAAAACTATGAATGTGAACTATTGTACATCTCATATTTTACTCTTTCTGTATTTCGGAAACCCTCTGCCTCTCCCCCTCGCCCCCCCCCCACCCCGATCTGGTCCTAACCTCAGCGTAATTTCACTGACTGTATGACTATTTCCTCCCTGATTAAAAATGAGCTTCAGAGATATCATACTAAATAAATTGTGGCCAAATCCTGTGATTTATGTCTATAATATCAGTAAGAGTGAAATGGAGTACAAACTGCAACAGTTGAAGTGTGTCAATTTCTTAAACAAAAAGTAAACAAACACATTAATATGCTGTCTTCATGTACTGACGTAAAAGGAAAAAAAAACTGCATGACGAAAGGCTTCAGGAGAGAGAGAGAGAGAAAACCTATCCATTATCGACAGATGCTGCACGAGGGAATTAATTCTTTGAGAACGTTGCTGGACGCTTTATACAGTACAGTATGCAACATGTACTACTGTGTGTGTGAAAAACGGATACCTCCAGAATACACAAAATGTCAGAAAGTCCATAATAAATCAAATCTTCGACAGTATCTAGTGTCTGACTAATAATCAGTTGGACAAATGGAACTGGGTCAATTGTGCTGCGCTGGAATCGTACAATAATTGACAAATCATCCATTTTGAAAGGTTGATTGTTTGGAGGCTTGAAGAGTTTTTGTAGAAATTTCTTCAATAACAATGTCAGCATTTATATGAAGCTGGCACAGTATTAGTACTTGCAATGTGGCATGTAGCATGCCACATGTATGTGCAAATACACAAATTATACGCCAATAAAAATCATTAAAATCCCCAAACTCACTGATTTGGTTATTTAAGAATGACGATACTTACCTGTCTTCCACACATATATGCACTCCCATCTATACTTAAACTATATTAACAACTGGTAACATTCTTGAAATCTGCGCCCTTAATGACCCTCTCCAATCACTGCCCTCTTCCTCCCAAAACTTGTTTCGGTTTTTCATTAAAATAATCACTTGAATTAATCCGGCATATCGAATGAGGGCTAGGCAGTATTTAGAAACATGAATGAAAGTAACAAATTTAAATTTTTGTTCATACCAATTTATCTGTTTGATCCCCAATCTGATAATCAACATTGTATGAGTGCCCAAGTTACGGGGCAGGGGATGGGGGGGTGGGGGCCAGAAATAGATTGGGACAATTTCCAAATTCAGAATCTTGTAAGCATTTTATCAACTAGATTTGATGGTGTTGTTGCCTGGTTTCCCTTGTTTAATTTTCTTATGGAGATTTGGAAGTATTCTGAACTGTTCCTTTAAATCCAAAAATGCTGAGGAAGAGCCCTCTGACATCAATAATCGAAGAGATGGTTGATTAAAAGTAATAATCCCTTTCATAAGCCCCAAAATCAAGTTATATATGTCTTTATCACATATTTATATGTATGAATTAATACCTAGTAGTTGAGTTTGAAAATTTGGTGCTCAAGGCTGAATTTAGTAAATATCCTAATCTTATTTCAAGTTAGTTTAATAATCATGTCAGTCAATAAAAGTGTATTGAACAAAAGCTGTTTTTTAGAAGAAAAGGATACTTATCAGGCTGTAAACGACTGTAAAACGTTCTGAAATCCAATAGGATGTAAAGAAGGTAAAAATCCAATATATTCCGGGCAATTTCCGAAAGATTTTAATCCACTACGAAAACGTATGTGTAAACACTTTGGGTGGTAGAATGAGAAGGAAGGGCATTGACCGGAGGTGGCCGGTCACTGAGGGTGCACAGTGTTAAAAGATTACCAGGGCATACTAGACACGGTAGAATGAGGTGCTAATGTTGTGGGGAGACAGGTAAGCGGGGAGCGAAGTAAATTGAACAAAAGCTGTTTTTTAACTTTCTATGCAGTTAAGGGAAGACTGCATCAATCAAAACATGTGCTAAAAATTGCAAACAGGAAGAGTCATTAAATTGGAGAGCAAGGAGTGCAGTAATTATTAATTTATAACATGATGCTAACATTTGTCCAATTGTTTGCAAAAACTCTACTGTAGTAGCCTATGGAGATTGATTGCTCATTAAAGTCAGTTACTCCTGCAATTTAAAATGAGGGGTGATGCTCTCACTAATTGTCATAACTTGTTAAGCTTTCAACCCCTGTGCAGTCTCATATTAACAACAGATAAAGAAGTATCCATAAACAAACTGTAGAATCTAAACAAACAGATTCCTTTGCAATGTTAGAAGGTAACTCACATATCAAAATCAGGTACTGTATGAAGGCAGAAATGCCAGTTACAATCTTTAATAAAGATGATCAAACAAACTTCAACAATTCTGAGACATTTTTTCGTCCTAAATGGATCCCACAAGGATTTTATGATCCGTAAACATTTTCATCACCATCGTCATGACCATCGCCATCGTCGTCGCCGCTGCTATTTATCGTTCACTAATTTGCTAGAGAGAAATTCAAATCAGCTGCAGAGAATGACAGTAATTCTTTGATAACAATTGGCCACCACCAACAAATTTATAGTCTAATGGGTACAGAGTACAGATGCGGAGACATGAGGGCTTCATCATCCTATGTCTGCATCCTTCCTCTTCTTCTTCTTTTTATCGTCATCTAGCATTCATTTCATATTTTGCTACATCCCTCTCCTCCGCATTCAATCAAAAAATATTTCCAAAGAAATGTTGGGACACATGTGTGGGTAATTGCAAGAGACAGAAAGACGACACACGACAGTACAGCAGTGACCAAAATAGAAACAGGCGAGGCAGTCGTAGCTGGTTTCCTGAAATGCTGAAATGCTTCAGTGACTTGTTATGTCCCAGGTAACCAAAAAAAATAGTAATAATGATAATAAGGAAGGCCTGCTATAACCACACTGACGTGTGATAAGAGAACACATTGTTCTAATTTAGGACACAGAGAGTTATATTCCCTGCCATATGGTTATTAAATATATATCTGAGTCTGTACAGGCTTGACAGGTGACTAAAAAAGACTCTGGAATTAACATTAGATGCACACTGGTGATATTTATATAGCATGATCAATACACACATGAATGACCACACAGAGGGATAATAAGAAATTAAACTGGGTGTACAAAATAATAACATCAATTGACATGGGAATTACAATGTACGCTGTTATGCAGGGAGATACTGCATATAGTGGTAGTATCTCATGAAGTCAACAAAACTAATGTTATTTGAAATAAAAGTACATTATCTTTAAATAAAAGTATATTATCTTTAAATAAAAGTACATTATCTTTAAATAAAAGTACATTATCTTTAAATAAAAGTACATTATCTTTAAATAAAAGTACATTATCTTTCCTCTTTCTCTCTCTCTTTGCCTGTCTCTGTTCAATTAATGTTCTTATTATGAATCTGGCACAGTATTAGTACTTTCAATATGGCATGTAGCAATGCATGCCACATATATATGAAAATACACAATTAACCCTCTTGTTTTTACCTCAAACTTTTACAGTCTGTTTTGACAAATTCTAAAGCTTACCTGGTTTGACTATTTACCAACAGCCAACTTACCTGTCTGCTCACAGCAATTGCACTCTAGCATTATTGTGTCTAGGGCATCTGGTAACTGTCTAGACACGTCTGACTGAGAGTGCATGCAGTTGGTGCGAGGAGACAGGGAAGCGAGGAGTGAGTTAAAAACCAGCTACTTGTAAATGTTTGCTGGTGTGCTCTTCTAGACAGTTTGGGTTGCATGGTGAGAGATATAGCAGGAGGCAAGTTTGACCTGAGGTGACAGGTTACAATGGGAGGAGATTGCTGAAAGGGTTAGCAGTTCAAGCTAGACATGGTCAAATGCTCTGGTGGTGAAGAGACTTGTCAGTGAAGCAGTGAAGTATAAAGTCTCCTGCTTATATCCCTCCTCCTCCCCCTTCCTGTCCCTTCCAAGGGTACTTTACCAACTCTCTACTACCCCACAATGAAAATAAATGATGACACCATCAAAATGTTGAAAATTCCTTACCTAAACCTTCCAATTCTTCTTAAATGTGAAAACATTTCACCGCCTTCGATGAACTCCAGCACCATGTATAGATTTGAATTGTCCTGAAAAGAAGCAGAGTCAAATCCATATGAATTGGTAGGCCGAATTTGTGGGAATGTGGTACGGCTAGCACGTGCAAGAGATATGTGGACGTGTGAGTGACTTTTGGCAAAAGTCTACCAGACGAATGATGATAACTGTTAAATATGAGGGATCAAGAGTTCATCAGTTGTGTGGAGACAGGGGAATAGCAAAAAAATATAAAGCCCAAAAAAAACCAGACAATATAATGTTCTTTGCAGAAGCATTGCCTGAGGCCATTCCTTCATCCTCTCAATCCAACTTTTCAGTTAATAATTGCAGGGACAGTTCTAAATTTAGGAAAGTGTCTGTTTGAGGTACTGTATTTAGTCGCACATTCGATCTTTGAAAGAGAAAAACAAGTACTGTACTGCACTGTACCTTACCCTTTGTTAGTAATAGTCCTAACAAACAAATCATTCTTTGCTAGGTCTGGTAAATTTCTGTTTTTCATCATTTTATTAAATCGCTTTCGATATGTGGCATGTTCTCAAAAAGTTAAGGTATGAACGATCAAACTACATAACATCATACGACTGTATTAGATGGTACTATAGAGAGCTCACAGGTCAATAGCTGCTCTATTCATGATGTCACAGTGATTTGATCAATCGAGACAGGTCTTACGATTGGCAAATATCAATATAAGATCAAAGATCAGAATACATATTTCCTGCGACAGTATATATATATATAGAACCAAACTGTGTATAGAACTGTAGACTTATACTTCCTGTTTAACAGAGCTATAACTAATCTCTACGATCACTGGGCAACTGTGAAGTCTTTATCAAACATCTATATATACTGCATATTAATACTGTCCCATACCAAGCATTACATTCCAACCATGTACCAACTTCATTGTAGTGTTTGCAAAAAGACCTTCTCCAACAACACAAATGGATGAGCCATTTTCCTCTCCCCTCCTCTTCTCCATGACATCTGCCCCCAACCCCCCCCCCAACCCCCAACCCCCCCAAATTTTTTTTATAAAAAAACAGGATTAAATTTGTTTAAGGATTATTGTTTGTTGGATTAAGTTTGTTGCATTGGTGTCAGAACCTATTGAACCCACAAAAAGCCAGTTGCTTTTTAAAACAGTATGTCATCGGGGGGGTGAATTAGACTACCGGTACACCGCCGGCGTGAGGCTGTTCCACCTCTGGTTCCCAGCTGCCAGCCTGAGGTGTCTACGGAAATGTTGGCTCTGTAGTTCTTATTGTCATCGACTGATTAGCCTAATTACGAGCCGAATGCACCAGCATATATTTGCGCAGCAATTACAATCATGACAAACATACAGAGAAACAATGGACTGGTTGGATACTTGAGTGTATGTCGATAAGAGGATGTGATGGAACGTGTCATACTGACACTATGTCCGGACTGAATGTACAACTTCATTACTGAGAGGCAAACCATATAATACAGTACAGTACACGATATTTATAGTAAC
>KN884838.1:64404-85609 GCA_000934455.1 Apostichopus parvimensis | reverse complement strand
CATATGCGTTAGGTGGGAACCACGTTTAACGAGTTTTGTCAACAGTAGCATACAAAACAGATACGTCATCATCATTTGTCGTGTAGTGATTTACTTCTCCATACTCTGGAATATGAACAAACTTCGAGTCATCTACTTCAGAGTTAATGTTTGAAGATTTAATGTTGGCAGTGTCGTAATCGTCTTTGTTTAACGCATCTTTGTTATTTTTTGGTAATTTGGATTGTATTTCATTAACAGTTTCATAATTCATGCTGTTCTTATTTTCCTTCTTTGGAGAAATGTTCGACTTAGTAGTCTGTACATTTTTCTCCTCCGCAAGACCTGGCTTAGGATTCACTGCAGTGTATTCAACATCACTCTCTAATGCGTCACTAGTTGTTGTTTCATTCAGTTCTGCAACATCAATTCCTGCTGTTGTATTTCCATTGTTTTCTTTGTCAATCATTGCATACGTAGGAGCAGCTGCATATGTTGACTGTGGAAATATAAACTTATTCTTGGTATCTGCGTTTGATTTTCGTTTTGTCTTGGAAGACCTGAGATAGACGCATAAGCCGACAGCAACTATCAATAGAAATATTGCTACTATTACCAGAGCGATCACGATAGTAATGTAATTATCGTTAGAGGACATATCAGTACCTTTTGTTGATGCAATCTTTGCGGCTGTGTGATGTTCGGCTGCTTCTGTTGATGCTCTGTGATGCGTTGATGATGTTGTGGTTGTTTCACGGTACAAAACGTGCATGATAATCTTTGTAGTGCAGCCTTTAGCAGACTGACATGAAATGTTGCAATTATTACGAAGTCTTGTTGCAGTGAATGTAGATGAACCTTGAAAGAAGAAACATTTTATACATTGAAGTTTCTCAGAACATGTAGCCATGTTCATATCAATATTACTCTGTGGTGAGCATATCGCCTCAGGTAAATTTCAACAAAGGCCAAACATGTTTACTTTGAAACAGAGTGGAAAATGTGGATTCTTGTATTTTACACCTTTTTTCTGTGCAATTGCAGCAAATCCTGACACAGTTGATGAGGTAAAATAATAATAAAAAGTTGAATGCTATACAATGAAAGATGACCAGTTTATACTGATTAACAGTCTGATTCATTCAATGAAATCAATTACTTAGTAATATTTTAATAACATGATTATTTCTTAATGATGAAACCTACATTTGTAATGTATGAAAGATATGTTTTGAAAAGATTATATCATGGCCAATCCACCTTACCTTCTGAACAGGATGTTGTAAACGTGCTCACCCCCAGACAATTTACTTGCACAAGTTCATCCTCAAGAATGTCAATAACAGATGTTTCTGTTGAACCAGTATGACTGCCATTGAAAGTCTACCAATAAACGCACAAAGGAGAACCAATAACGGATTTTCGTAGAAAATAATAATAATCGTAGACAAAAAAAAATTGTACAATCAATTCGTAAAACTTACGGATATTTTATTTTGAAAAACCTTGATTACAAAGTATCAGTAAATGTAGTGAATAAATGCAAAAAAAAGTTGGCTTAGAGTTATGTCTTAATTTGGTACCAATCTTGTCAATAAATGGATTTAAAATGTTGAAATCAGTTTAAACGTTCATAAGAATTAAAGTGGTCCTGCCATGCCATCCAAAATATTTGAGTTAGGTGAAAAAATGGGTATATTGTATGCACTTTTTCAATATTTCACTTTATAATCTCTGGAAAATAATTGGCCTCGCCACAAAAATGAGCTTTAAAGTTCGTACTTTTTACCACGCTCTAAGAAAAAACTGTCACGCACTTGATGACGTCACATGTGTTCTGCTACGTCATATCGTGAAGCTACGATGGTCATGAACCAAATACGGAAGTCGTGTTACACACAATTTGTATACACAATGGTGTCCGTTAGTGACAATTCATCAACTTCTTCCGTGTTGAATTTGTCTTTTTCGAGTTCGAGTTACGATGAAAATAACATAGAAAGTGAAAGCGAACATTCTGAAAATGAAGGGGGTGCAGAACCTTACCAATTTGAGCCGCTTGCAGATGAGAACGAAAGGCATAATTATGAGCAGCCTGAGCAAGCCGATGTATATTTTCGTGTGTGGATAAAATCACTCACCACCAAATACGAAACCATTATACCGCTGAAAAGTAATCGAAGTTAAAACCTTCAATCCACCGCCACAGCAACGGTGTACGTAAAATACAACATTCTCTCTTTAAGACATAGCACATACCTTCCAAACAACTGTCGATTTCCAGCAAATTGAAAGTTCTAAACACAGCTACGCATTTTTTTTTGCAAACCGATGGTTAGGCTACATTTCCCATTGACTTAGTGTGGTTGTTAGGCTAACATGTGGTCGAAGGTTGCAGTATTTCATGGATATTTTAGATCTAGCTAACTGCGTCACAATTTCACAGCCTCCAAATTTATTCGGCCTTTTTTGGGGGGCTTTTCATGATATTTAAGGCCTGACTGTATCAATCAATCTTGCGCAACTGGTCTTACTTTTCACTTCAAGCTCAATCAGGGGGCTGCAGCAGGAATTGGCTGCAGCAGCCCTCATACCCCTCCCTCAGTGGTTGTAGGAGCGCCAGATTAGGGGCAGACACCAACATTTCCTGATTAATAAGTGGTATATCCCTGCGGACATTCAAAGACACTTGCAGGCACTGTTTAGTACATGAATGATTGTACTTTTTGGTAGCCTATACATACCTCAGACTGAATATTCATACCTCAACAGTTTTTGATTGAATGTAGTTTTAAATTGTAGGCCCCTATGCCTAGATCGTTTTTTCATAATTCAACAGAGGGTAAAAGAAAGATTAAAAGTATAAGTCGTTTGACCACAACACACGTAGGCCTACCCCCTTTTCTAGCACGGCGCTCTGAAGAAAGTCTTGGCCCTACCTTTGAATAGCATGCCTACTTGAAGTTGGAGTTGTACTTGTTCCTATGCAAGTTTCAGTAACGTTAGGCCTAACCAAGTTAGGGCTTACTTAACGTCTGGTACAGGGCTACTTGCAGTTCCACTCACGACACTCTCTGGCACCTTTATTGTGGGTACTGATCCGGGTATAAGTGGCAGTCTTAGTCTCCTACCACTTAAATCTCGTTTATAACGATCGAATTGGGAAAAGCATTGATCATCAAAATGTTCGTTACAAATAACACTGTAGTTCGATGGCCCTTTGAAGTCAGCCCTGGTGAGCTGCACGAAACGGGTCCAAATACGTTGAGTTTTTACATCCTTTGGTCACTGATGAAGGCTTATTCTATCAGAACTTACATTGCTACAACCTCCAACAACACAATGCCTTGGCATTTTAATCAATCAGTGTAAATTTGAAGACAGAATAGCTACAAAATGGAGGATGTCTTACCACGCTTACACCATAAACCACACGAACTCAACGAACAGTGCGAGTGTTGTTTACATCCAGCGTTCACGATATGACGTCAGCGCGTACTTCAGCTGATTTCACTTTTTTTTTTTACAAGGTTACGTAAAGTAGTCAATTTCTTTTACAATTTTTTCGCGAACGACTAGGTTTTATGAAATAAAAGTTATATTTTTGGAAAACAAATCCTCCAAATTAGCTATCCAATAACCTGGAATACCCCATGGCAGGACCACTTTAAAAACGTAAGGCTTTGCGATTTTGAATAAAAAATGCGCATGGAAAGAAGAAACCATCTTCATACAACAATTTCAAAAAGAGAACGTTTTGGTTCTGCTTAACACTACTTTCGTTGTTTGATAACATATGTATACGTAGTCACTGTTCCTTTTATTTAGCATAATTATCTTACCATGAAGAGGTCTCCGACAGTCACTTGAGCTTGGCAGACAACGATCAATTGGTTACAAGAAAAGGCGGTTGGTTGTAGAAAGGCACATGAACATTGGTAATATTCGACTGAATTCTCACTGACATCAGTTAAACGAAGAATGCTTCTACCATTCTTTTTTTTCTCATGACATGCTTTATAAGTGTAATCGCACGCACCTTCTATGATGTCAACGTAAGAATGTGGTATATCTAAGAAGATGCGCCAAACGTACCTCGGACAATTTTCTAACTTCTCACATTTGAATGTTATATTTTGACCAACAACTGCAGTTATATTCCTATTATCATAATTCGATTGAACACAACGGCCGTTGATGCATATTAAGCAGTGGAAGAAACAAACTAATCCAAGAACAATACAAATATGCATATTGCGTTTTTCTCTCGTGTTGCACAGATGCAATAAAGTGGTCCAAACATTAAATTAAAATAAATTTACATCAGCGTTACAGAACCACATAGTCGATGCATTCATCGCTCCATTGAAACTGCAAGATCGATTCGAATTTTGCGCTATATAATCCCGAGAAAATAACTCAGGTCTCGTCGGTATGATCGTCTAGCGTTAAACAGAATTATTATATTTTAATGTATGGTTATTTCTGTACACCACAGACAATTGTTAGAGGAAATCGAAGGTACTGCATTCGATAGATATAACGTTTGCACAACAAATAAAACAAGACATTTCAAGGACACTGTGTCATTTTGTGTAACCACCGTCTTAACGTAAGCTGACTATGCGATTGAACGAAACTGAGCGTTGATGCACGTCATCATGGTATAAGACTACAACGATAAATGAACAGGACTGGGACTTGTGTAAAGCCATCTGTAGGACATCCGCATATCATGCAATGATGCATTATTGTTATTTTTGGCTAACTATAACAGCATGAGGAAGTAATTGGATCTGATGATTAAATGCAAAATGAAACAATGATAAACATGTAAAGTGAAAGTTTAACTTTATTTATTCTGTCGACACACTTTATTATAAATCGATAAACTTCCCAAAATATGCTAGAAGAAAATTCGATTTGGAGACTTGGAAAACCCATCTGTATATCAATTTATTTTCATTTGCGCAACATCAGCAAGATTAGAAGATATCTGACCAGACAAGCCACTGAACAGTTGGTACACTCCCTGAAAACATCTCGACTTGACTACGGTAATTCTTTGCTCTATGGAATTACAAATGAACAAATGAATAGACTGCAACGGATTCATAACACCGCCGCACGAATAGCGACAAAAACTCCTAAGCTAAGTCATGTAACACCAGTGCTTGAAGACCTACATTGGCTTCCAATATCTGCCCGCATTGAATTTAAGCTGCTGCTTCTCACCTTCAAGTGTTTGAATGGAATGGCCACGGATTATGGCGGGCTATCAGTCTCAAATCGTGGGGTATCGACTTATACCGACTTAAATCGACATATACCAATTTAAATCGATGAATAGTAAAATAAATCGGTATATGTCAATTTAAATCGACATATACCAGTTTAAATCGATGATATGTCGAAATAAATCGGTATATGTCAATTTCCGTGGACCTATACCAGTTTCTAGCAACTCAAATTGACATATTTCTATTTAAATCGACATATCATCGATTTAGCTCATGAACATATTCCAAATCCCGATTTCGGTGATGATTGACATGTGGAGATACATCACGTGTAGTCACCTGACAAGGCGGGCGAATGATTAAATAGTTCCAAAATTACCAAGCTAGCAAGGGTGTTCATCATGATTATGTCAATGGTAATTATGAACAATTACTTGCGAACAGATTTCGGTGTAATAAAGGAGCGTATTAATAGTAACAAAACACCTACAAAGGATTTATAATAAGGACTGAACAACTACCCCATTCAATAAGCTTTCGAAACCTTTTCTCTTGAGTAGAACGACTTAATAGATGCAATCCCGCGATACTTTTTCTTTTCCTTATAGATGCAAACCTAATATATTTTAGATTTGATTGAAGTCGAAATTTTAACTGATGCAGATGACGTTCTAGTGAACTTTCCTTGTTGTGACATCGAAAAGGGAACATTTTAAAAGGGCCCATAAACTGGGAATTTATGTAGTCCTGTGTAACTCTACAATTGTTCAAAAGAGCTGTAGTCGAGAATTTTGTTGTTGCATTCCTCCTTTCACATATAGAATAAAATATATCTTCTTTTTTGTTTGAAGGGGGGGGGGGGGGGGGGCACCTTTGGAAACCTGCGGATAAATTCTCACGCAGTTTTCTGTGTTTGATTCGACTAAACGGTTTTTTGGGCATTATTAGTGGAAATAAAGACATATTTGGAAGTGCTCTACATGGCCATTATATTCCAATGTTATGCTATTCATCATTCTTAACCGTGATGTAAGTGAACTTGTGAAGTTTTCGTCCAGTACAAAATATCGATGTATATATACCCTACATTTCAAACTTAACAGATGATGAGGCCATAATCTACCTATATGATTGTATAAACAGTCTAGCACTAAACCGTTTTTCAAGTAGTTGGAAAATGCCTCTACCAGTAACCTAATACAATATAATAAAATAACAATAACATATACAAGTACCTTACTACAGAAGCCTGCAAGACAGCAGTACAAAGTCTAGTAGTATCTCGAACGGACTACTGTTGCAGTTTACTCGCAGGTGTCCCTGCAAACCAAATTCGGAGGCTTCAAGTGGTCCAAAATAGAGCGGCTCGCATTATTGCAAGGGTGAGTCCTCGTGATCACATCTCACCAGTTCTGGCGAATCTGCACTGGATTCCATGTGACTACAGGGTTAGATTCCGAATCCTGACGTTTGTCTACAAGTGCCTTCACCAGTCGTCACCGGCCTACTTACGTATCATCACTCAGTACCAACCGCGTCGCACACTTCGTTCATCATCTGACAAGTCTATTCTGGCGTCGAAACCTTCCAGCAAGAGAATTGGAAACCATGCCTTCAGTCACACTGCTCCTGAACTGTGGAACAAACTCCTGTCAAACATTCGGAATACATGTTCTGTTTCTACCTTTAAGTCTTTGTTGAAAACTCATTATTTCAGGGAAGTCTATGGTTAATTGTTGTATAGTTTAATTGTTTGTTCAGCGCATTGAGCTTCGGGATATTACGCTCTATAAGTACTGGTGTAATAATAATAATAATATACGGAAGCGTAGAAATGATACGATATTTAACAAAGCATGACTTCACGTGACCACATTTGACGTACAGAAAACAGTAATGGATATACTATATATCTCATGTCCAGTATAGTAAGTTACAAACCAGTCATAATGATGACTCTAAACTACATGTCAATTGCCACACCGCTTGATGAATTTGACTCAAGGTTGGCTATTTAGTCACATACCTATATGAGGTGAACATTTAACAACAATTGAACTTTTGAAATGCTACATAAACCTCGTCTCATTAATATTCATTCAAAGGTGCCATATATCATACTGAAACCTTACTGTAATGCAAAGCGAAGACTGTTCATTCCATTGTTATATGGTAGGGGTTTCGTAGCTATGTTTATCTTAACCATATGTTCAGCTGTTACAGTAGGTACCGTGTCACAATTAGGGTAGGGTATATCACAAGGTGACCTACTCTTGTTTTGTTTTTGGCAGATTGTGAGTCTCCATCATTCTTTCTTGGCTGTTGAAGAGGATGAAATGAAATACAGATGGTCTAAAAATCTGGAAGATTGAGAAGATTTAAGGTATTTTACAAAATCTTGGGTGAAACAAGAAGATTCCGCAGCGAGAGCTGTAATATGGGTTGAGGAGCATTTTATGCTAACAGTTGAACTGTCCTATAGCTCAACAATCTAAACGATCATGGTGGCAAATAAATGGGCTGTAATAGCCATCAGATGTATCATGTTGTTGGTAGGAAATATCAGTCGAAAACTTCTAGGCTAAGCTTTAGCGGCCTTGGAAACGACGATTTTAGTAAGTCAATGAAGCAATTAATTGTGGTATGACATCAGTAATACAAGCATTTTCTCTGCACTCATTATACATCTGTCTAAAAATGCACTTAGTTAATCAACGAATAACCAATCTTTGTAAAAAAAAATGGTAGACAGAGGGACTGCACGTTTGTGATAAGTTTCAAAAATGTAAATCATCATCTGCAGCCGATGAGATTTATACTGACCCGTTGGTAGAATCTTTTTTCCACTTCACACCCCGGACTCAGTTCCTTAATGATCATTGAGACAAAAATGGAATCCTACTTCAATTTTCCATGGTGATATAAACATAATATCAACGAAACCATCAACAGATATCACGATTTGATATCAATTTTTATCGTGTAAATATATGCTATGAAGCACAAGAAACATACTGTGTAAAATTCGACATTGCTTACGAGAATTCCGAGTCCACATTTTATTGACGATCTGACATAAAATGATCAGGACATCTCCCATCCTTGTGATACTAGGCTAATGTTAAAAACGTTTTGATTTTTAACAATATTAAGTTTGACTTTGAAATTTTCGTAGACTATTTAGTAACAGCGAAAAGTTGAGGGGGCTCTTACAACTTGTATATGTAATATTACCTTTCCTTAATCGTAGTGAACGGTACATGGTGCTCGCTGTATTATTCGAATCTAATACATACTCACAGTACACTGCGTTGTTTATCATGTACTACATATAAGGGAGGCTTTATATTCACAATATAGTATTAATAAGCCAACCCGCGTTTTTCAGATCTGGCAATCTACTATACGTTTTGTATCATGTGGAAAGGAATGCAACTAGCGTGTAACTAATAATCACTTCTCCACTGTACCTATATTGCGTATGGCAGCAGGTTAAGCTTTTTTTCTTATCAAATTAGTAATTGATTACCTACCAAACTATGTAACTAAAATAACTAACTCATAAACTTAACAACTAAGTAAGTACGGTAACTAATTACATGACAACGTGATATTAACATTTACAAATTGTAAAACAAATACAATCTGTTTCTTCCAAGTCCTCCATCTACGTCCTGACTATACTCTCCTATCGTGCTACTGGGAGCGGGTCATAGTCCTCACATAAGCCGATTGTACATAAAGAATGATTAGCACACCTTGGTGGAACTCAATTGTTTTACGCACAATGTAAAGGGAAAAATACATATTGTAGGGTGTAAATTATGTCATCGATATCTATAGTTAAACACATTGTCAAAAGTTTATATTGAATATAGAGATTGTAAAAATACTTATTTACATAATGCATGATACCGACGGTCTCAATGCGCTTTACAAGAAACAAAATGAGTGTACAAAAATACAGCATAAGAGGACAAAAGCATAGATAATTGTCTCAGTCAAATTTTTATCAAGATATTTGCAAATTGGCTAAATTTTCTTATAGAGTGTGAAGCTAAGCAGAGCGGCAGATATGTTATTTACACGAGGCATCAATGTGAGTTTGTCATCAAAATAACACCTAGGTATGTAACAGAGTGAACAGGAGATATACATGAATCGTTAATCTTAACGGTGGTTACAGGGGGGACAGTACAGAACCGTGACGAAACATGCATCAATTCTGTTTGTGTTGTCATTGAGAATTAGCTTATACATGATTCAAGTTTTTCAATAGTCTGATCCTTTTCATCAATACTCATTGACACATACACTTGTGAATCTTCTACATAAATCATTCTTTGCAGACCGTGAGATGTAATAAGGACACGACAGTTATAGTATAATTAAAATGACCAATGAAGTTTGACGCATTCATTCTGTTGTAGAGTAACATTACTTTGTTTAGAGCATTAGCGTTTTGTAACGATGGATGTTAAAACACCGCAACAACTTTAAAACAAAATCCTGGTCATGTCCTTTAAATTCTTTCAGTGACCAATATTTTCAGTCTTCCAGTGTCACGGGGAAGTGTTCACGTGACTACACGATTCAATTTTGCAATGCATACGTTTATTTTGTCAATTGAAAACAACTGCTTCCTCCATGCAATTGTGACAGTTACTCGAAGCATATAAAAGAAAACGTGGATTGTTAGTTTAGTTTGTTAATGAAATAACACAAAATGATCCAATAATGTATACGGAACCTTAAACTAGATTTGATTCCTTATCCTTATGTATATAGTATGTACTCTGAATCAATAGTCTGAGCTTCATACTCTGTGACCGTAATGTTTGTTATGTGAACAAATGTTCTTGACGTGAAATATGTGAAATTAAACCTTCTTAAATTGTAATGAAGCATTATTAAAATGTTCACTTAGTTAGTAGTGGTTTCCTAATATATAGTATTTATTTAGTAGATTCAGTATGTTTGTCTAGTTCTAATCTATAACAAATACATATAATATATGCAATTCTCATATTTGCTATATTACATGCTAGTCTGTTGGCATTGGTATCTGACCTACTTTATACATGATACATTTGTATACAAAAAAGATGTCAGCTATTGGCCTACCATCCAAGTTGGTGAAGATCCACTTGACCCAGCTTGACGTATATTTTAATACGAAATGAATACTGTCAAAGTATTGTTTATATTTGAATGTTTATGTCGGTGTACTTTATTTTATTTTATGTTGGCTTAGTCTCAGTGACTTTATACCTTTATGTAGATTTCAAATGATGATGCGTCACGAATTACCAACGGTACGTATTACATGTGTTCATTAGTAAGGGACAGCAACGATTTTATCGTGAGAACTGATCTTTATCATGGAAATAATTTACAAGTTGTACAATGACTTTTTCATAGACCTAAACATGTTAGACCACTGTAATCCGTTGAAATTAAATAGTTTAAAATGTTCTTGCATTTATTTTTTAATTTTAACCTGAGCGCCACTCAGCTTAATACTTACAAAAACCATTGCAAATAACACATATTTATCATTGATATCAGACTCGATATTCATTTCAACTTGTAGCGGTCATAGCGGCATTTATATTTATTTCGATTGTGTGGCTTGACGCCAATTTTATTCCGCCTTAATACATTGTTTCATAATTTGCTTCATTCGTAAAATCCACATTTTGGGGGATTTCGTAGTCGGACGCGTCACACTTTCCATCATTACGTTGATATGCTGCAAAATTGGCTTCGAGATTTTCTGTAATGCTCATTGGTGAGACCATGACTTCAGCGTTAGGTACGCACGTATGACACGTTGCTGCTTTCCCTGCGTCAGCATTACCGTATGTATTAACCGTTGCATCGGCTGGTTGTGAAAAGATTGCTTCATTCGTTGACACTGGTTTCGGAAATCCATTAGTCTTCAAAAATCGAATATATATTGATAGAGCACCAACGACAAGCACAAGGATTGATACTGATACTAGAAGAACAGCCACGACCGGAATACAGTTGCATGCTGTTAGTTGTTGGTGATTGCCTTTGAGGGAGGGTGTAGCGAATGTCAATGGACCATGAAAAATAAAAGAAGACATGCCATTAAGGTCTCTTTAAACAAGAGAAATATCCATCTAACTAGTTCGATGCTAAACTGTATTAGGATACTAATCGTCAAACACAGGAATTAGATAATATTCAACTATACATAGTCTTTATCTACTCACTTGGCTCTTCCCATTGGCTTCAGACGCTTAACAAGCAAAGGTCATAGTATGTGAGCTTATTCAACGAATGATTTGTTTTGCATAGGAATAATAGCTTTTCTTCAGTACGCGATCATGACTACGGTGTCCAACATTTTATTGCTATGTTTTTCTTTTCAATTATTGCTGAAGTAGAAGCAGTCACAACTTCTGACCCTTGCTAGGGAAATACTGATTCTAAGTATTTGTTCAGTCTTGGAAAATCTGAGACGCATAGACTGACAGCAACTATTAACAGATATAGGCCTATTGCTACTATTACAAAAACAATTACGTCAACAATATGATTATCGTTAGAGGACATACCAGTTCCGGTACTGACTGAGTTTTGTGTCTTACCATCTGTCATTTGTTCTTTATTATAACTCGGCAATGCTTTGGTTGATGCAATAGAACGCACGGATGCGGTCGGTGAAGTTGAAGATATAGTGGTAGTAGTTTCACGTTGCAATACGTTGATGGTAACTCCTGTGGCGCCTATCCTACTGCAGTTACATTCGATGTAGCAATTTTGATGAGATCTTGTTGCAGTGAAAGTTATTGATGAATCTTGAATAAAAAAGGAATATTGCTGATATGTAAATATGATCTATAACATGACATTTACAGTTTCACAAATCGTGAGCTTTTTTAGAGTTCAGTTACTTTGATTTGGTGAATGTCTCTGTATCTCTAAAGTAAAGATATTTTATTTTACAGAAATGAATACTTCTGGTTTATAACCAAAACTAGATAAAATGATTGTCATGATTTTAGCCATTATTGCTGTGTTGTGGTAAATCTGGAAATCTTCCACTTTCACCCTCATATTAACATTTCATCTCTCATAAGACTGTATGCATTCATACATAGATAAACAGCGGCATAAGAATAAAAAACAAATGTCAGACAAAATTAAAGACAGAGATTACATAGTTTCGTTAGTTTCGTTTCATAGAACTATATTTCAGAATATTTCATCTTTAATAGAATACAAACAATAAACAACCAGACAAATGACAGGAAGAGATTTGGAAGTGATTACAAAAAAGCCTTGCAAATGCTTGCAGGTGTAATCACCTCGAAACACTACAACGAGATTCCTCCATACATCGCAAAAATGTGAAGTTTAGTTAAGAAGAACAAAAAAATGAACTTGCTCAAACCCGATACCATATATGGATATATTTATTTGCTATAGTTTTTTTTTCTAGAACTGGTTGGGAAAGCACTGACAAAAGTTTAACTTCATATAGTATACTAATTCTGGTTTGTTCTTTCGGTATCTTGGTTCAAGTCGGTGTTAGATGCTACAGCAGTGGTCTAGGAAGGTATTAACAGTGAGTTGGATGGCGGAAAACCGGTGTTGTTCAGGGTATCCTCAGAAGAATTTTAGTTTTGTAAATGGGTCGGTGCACCAAATGGGGCGTTGAAAATTCCACCTGTGCAGTTCTTTATTTCTCCCTTTTCTCTACATTTCAAGTATTTTCTCACACTGTCAACTATTTACTAAAATGTCATCTTCTTTCTCAAAAGTCGAACTGTTTTTATGGAAATACCAGATAGGACCTTATTTTTGTTTCAGATTTTGAACATCTTCTTGAAGTTTTCTTCTTAAGTTTTCGGTAGGAAATGTCTTGTAGGTGCTGTTAAGAACTCGTAGGAACATATTGAAAATGTAAGAAAAGTTGAAATTCAACCTTGTGAAACTTTCCTGTAAATTGTATAATAAGGTATTTGATGAAGGTACCAGTTTTTAATTGCAACAGCCAAACCCCATTTGCGAGTTCTTAAAAAAATGCCATAACATGGCTTAGTGAGAATAACACTCGGGTGAAACCCAACTAATATGTTGCTTCAATAGATAACCTTTTAGTTCTGAAAAGTGACATGATGGTTTTCTTCCTTGAGAATGAATTGTTGTTAATCTCCAACGTCACCGCCAAACCGTTCGAGTGGTCGCTGATGACGTTCGATGAAGAGAAGCAGCATATAGGGCCAATACCATCTATTGTATCTTAGATACCGTTACGATTTATGGATTTCATACCAAGAAAATACACTGATAACAGTTAACAACAATTTTTAATCAATATTTATAGTTTTGCGAACCCTCCTTCAGTCTTAATGTTTACCTACCTTCAGAACAGTTGTGCGAGTTACTGGTGTTTGGACAATTCACTCCTATATCTTCACCCTCTGTAACGTTGATTACATCAGTCTGCGTGTGACCAACATTGCTTGAATCGAACTGAAACCAAAATATAGTTCAAACATTGATGCATGTTTATCGACGGAATGATAATATCACAGTCAGGATTTTTCTCCTATTAATGATAAAATTAACATACATTTACAACGTCCTATTCGAAAATGATTATAACAATACATACGTACTTTTAAAACCACATACTAATTAATGTATGATAAAAAATGGATATCACTGAAAGCGAACTCGTAAACTGTTTTCTTTCTTGAAAGTAAGATCATATGTAAAAACGTCTATGTAAATACCAAAGTGAGGAGTTTTGAAAAATACATTTGTGAGCGTTACATCCTGAACTAGTCATAGCAACGGAGAGCATGATCAAGTTTTCCTTAACACTATTTTCTTCCATCTTGTTTGTTAATCTTATGTCTAATGTATATTAAAGCAAACTTCAAATGTTTTCCTAAAACATTTAAATTCTTACCATCAAAACGCTATTGACGAAGACTTCAAATTGGCAACCGACAAACAATCGTTTACACGCAAAGGCATATGGTGGGTTCGAGACACAAAGACATTGGTAATATCCATCTACACGACTATCTATGTCAGTTAAACGAAGAACGTTTCGTCCATCATATGTTGTTTCGTGACATGCTTTATAGCTGTTCTTGCATTCTCGTTCAAAGAGTTCAATGCGACTTGTATTTGCAAGGTAGATGAACCAATAAAAATACGGACAGCTTCCATCTATTTCACATTCGAAGGTGACATTTTGACCGATGGCTGCGGTTGTATTTTCATCTGGATAGGCAGTCTCAGCACAAGGTGGACTAATGCTCAAACAACAATGGATGAAATATAATGATCCCACAAAGATATAAACATGCATGATAATTGTATTAATGTTCCTTCTTGTCTACGGATTAAAGAGGATTCTGTGGTTCCAAGATAAAAGTAAGTAAAGTAGTACAAACAAACCAGCACTAACAATTTGTACACGTTATAGCTGCAATAGCACGTTGATCCAATTATCGAATAAAACAGAGAAAGTTGTTTCAAACTGGCTCTGCTGTAGCTAAATCTTCATTGGAATATATTCGTTTTAAATATTAAAATTATCCAACTCATAAATTACTGACTGACACCCAGCGTAATAAAACATTCGATTGCACACTGAAGGAAAGTTAAAATAATCCAATGTGACTATACACGATGCGACAACCTACGAACATTAAAGAAACAGAGTTCTGTTTTTATTCTTTCAAGCTCGTGCTGGAAGCTGTCCTTCTTAAGTTGTTTATTAATTGGTTTGTACGGTAGCGTACATCTTCATGTATTTCAGCACGACATTTCTATACTGCAGCAGTTGAGAAGATTTTAGCACCTTCTCCACCATATCTACACTATTAAGCTATGATCATACATCATATTATAAGATAGAAGCACCTAGAAGTACGAGGAAGTAGTTGAACTTCAAAATTAATTTCAAAAGGAATGATCATATTTAAAGGGAAACCCAATATGAAACGAGGATTCTCGGCAGTTTGCCATCCTCTCGATAGGTACATCGATATCTTGACAAACACTTAACATTGTGCTCTGTTGGTGGAAAGGCCAAAAGAAGAAGATAAACTCAAATACCAACAAAAATACGAGATATACACCGCCCTTAATTGTGTATTCATGGATCTGCGCCTGTCTTTTGTGGGTACTTCGGCGTTATCCGGTACCAATATATCTCACTGAAATATAAGTGTCACCAACAAACATTGTAACATATATGTTAATCCGACCCTGACATATCCGCAAGCAACACTACAGTAAACACCAAGTGTCATGATTGGGTAACGAACTATACTGAATGAATATACTTTCCTCTTCAGGCGGCGTTATTTGATAACACATTTAAGTTGAGCACAAAAGGATTAGAATTATCGTGAACAATTGCTCACGACAAGCCTAATCTTTGGGTTTAAATGAAAAACGTTGACGCTAAACACTTGGAAAGAAGGACTTCTTTACTAATAATTAAACCGATCGGAGATTCAGTGAGCCAATTAATAACCTACATTATCCTTGTAATTAAGAAAGCGAGGTAATATGTTATCACTCCGTTGGCTGTATTTATAATTAGACGAGATTCTAATTTACTATTTGGAGTGATGCGCTTTACTCAATATATTGCAAATATTGACACGCGGTATCTTTTGATACAAGACAATATGATCAATGTTAGTGACGTTAGGTGGAACAAACAAACACATGGGTTTTTGTGGAAGCGGATCACTTAAGAAATATAATACATTATTTGATTCATTTCGTTACGGTAACATCATAGAATGAATTATGTGAGGTGATTTTGTTTCGTACTTACTAATTACACATTTTGTGTACTTTTGGTTTTATACATCTTAGCGATTCGCGACCTGCTCTGTGAGTAGGTAATACAACATTGTTAACAGAAGACGTGTGATCCTCGAAAGCGAAATTTAATTTTCATCATGATACTCACAGTAAGAATAATTTCATGTAGAAATGTACAATGCTATAAAAAATATAAACATAATAACCATTACGTATGCATAAGCCATTGTCAAACCGAGGAAATGTAATGGCACTCAACATTCTTACTGGACAGATTTCTAGCGAGAAGCGTCATTCAGGTAAGGTTTTACATTAATTATTGCAAGAAACGCATTCCAAACAGGTATTCATGCAATCGCTTGCTTTGGTGATTAGTTTATATTCTACTTCTGCTTAATTCATTGCCTCGTACTTTTTTCCATCAGTGTAATGTCACAGACATGTCATAGTTCCCGGGCCACCATGGCTGTTGGGTGCTTCAGAGTTCATAGCCGTGGCTCTACTTTCTTTGATATTCTCCTTGTTAATCATTGGTAACACCACGACCTCAATGTTAAATACGGAAGCAGGATGGTTTATTGTTTCTCCCATCAGTGCGGTTTTGTTGCGTTCTAAATCATCTTCATGATGTCCTTTGCCAACGTTTGGTTGAATTGTTGCTTAGTAGTAGGGTCTGCTGTAGTGAAGCTAGAATTTTCAAATTTCGAATATATATGGTACATATATATGAACCGTTTCACAGATGAATCTTGAATAAGAAATCATTTTGCAAAAAGTTGAAACGTATTATTCACATTATATAATGTCGTGATCAGACAAAGCACAAAGAAAATTCATGTCATTATATAAAATGGTTTATAGTTTATCATGACCGGTAATTGCAGACCATGATATGTGATGATGATACGACTGTCATAATATAATTAACATGACCAATGAAGTTTGACTCATACATTATGTTGTAGAGTAACATTACTTTGTTTAGAGCATTAGCGTTTTGTAACGATGGATGTTAAAACACCGCAACAACTTTAAAACAAAATCCTCGTCATGTCCTTTAAATTCTTTCACTGACCAATATGTTCAGTCTTCCAGTGTCACGGGGAAGTGTTCACGTTACTACACGATTCAATTTCGCAATGCATACGTTTATTTTGTCAATTGAAAACAACTGCTTCCTCCATGCAATTGTGACAGTTACTCGAAGCATATAAAAGAAAACGTGGATTGTTAGTTTAGTTTGTTAGTGAAATAAATTTCAAAATGTTCCAATTACGTATACGGAATATTATACTATATATTCTTCCTTATCCTTAAACATACTTTATGTATGCTCTGAATCAATGTTCTGAGCTTCATACTCTGTGACTGTAATGTTTGCTATGTTAACAAATTGTTCTTGACTTGAAATATGTGAAATCAAAACTTCCTAAATTACACTGTAGCATGATTCAAATGTGTACTTAGTTAACAGTGGTTTCCACATAATCTGTACTTGCTTTCGTATAGATTGAGTATCTTCGTCTAGTTTTAATCTCTAACAAATACATATTATATATGCTTTTCTCAATTTTGCTACATTACCTGATGCTAGTCTGTTGGTATTGGTGTCTTACCTACTTCTACATTATACATTTCGATACAAAAAAGACGTCAGATATTGGCCTAGCATCGGGCTCATTTTATCCAAGTTGACGTACTCTACAATACGACGTGAAACCCAACTTCTAACTTAAATATACGTAAGAGGCTTAGATTGTATAGTATTGGTCTATCCTGATGTTTATTCACTGTCCAAGCATTATTTATATTCGATGGTTTATGCAGGTGTGCCTTATTTGTTTTTATGTTGGCTTAGTCTCAGTGACTTTATACCGTTGTGTGTATTTCGAATATGATGCATATTACATGTGTTCATTAGTAAGGGACAGCAGCGATTTTTTCGTGAGAACTGATCTTTATCATGGAAATAATTCACAAGTTGTACAATGACTTTTCATTGACCTAAACATGTTAGACCACTGTAATCCGTTGAAATTAATTAGTTTAAATCGTTCTTGCCGTATTTTGCTTTTACCGTGAGCTTCAATCAGGTTATGGCTTACATAAATCATTGCAAACGATACATTTTAATAATTGATTTCGAAATTAATATTCATTTCAATTTGTAGCGGTAACAGAAGCATTCGTTGATTTCGATCGCTTGGCTTGATGCCAATTTTGTTCCTCCTCAATTGATTGTTTCATACTTAATTTCATTCGTACAATCCACATTTTTTGGGATTTCGTAGTCGGACGCGTCGCAGTTTGCATCATTACTCTTAGATGCTGGACAATTCACTTCAAGATTATCTGTAGTAATCATTCGTGGGACCATAACTTCAGCATGAGGTACGCACGTATGACACGTTGCTGTTTTCCCCGCGTCAGCATTAACATATGTAGAAATCATTGCATCGCCCGGTTGTAAAAAGATTGCTTTATTCGTTGAAACTGGTTTAGGAAATCCATTAGTCTTCAAAATATATATTGATAGAGCACCAACGACAAGCACCAGGATTGATACTGATACTAGAAGAACAGCCACGACGGGAATACAGTTGCATGCTGTTGGTTGTTGGTGATTGCCTTTGGTGTAGCGAATGCCAATGGACCATGAAAAATAAAGAATACAATAAAGACAATGCCATTAAGGTATCTTAAAACATAAGAAATATCCAGCTAACTATTTCAACGCTAAACTGTATTAGGACACCCAGGGCCGGATTTACCAATGAGCAACGTGGGCAGCTGCCCACGGGCCTCCACAACAAGGGGCCTCCACATACTTCATGAAAAAATATATATATAAGGGGAAATTTGAAGAAAAAAAATTAAATGTAGGCTGACAAATATCATCAATCAAAAATCATATTGCGCGCGGCTTACGCCATGCATACGCTTCCATTTCGCATCCAAGAACCCTTAATTATTGGAAAAAATCCAATACCCCTCCCCTTACACACCTCCCCCAGGACGGCGATCACTGGAGGGGGGCCTCCACCACTGAAGGTTGCCCACGGGCCTCCACATGTCTAAATCCGGGCATGAGGACACCAATCGTCAAACACAGGAATTAGAAAATATTCTAGTAATCTTTATCTACTCACTTGGTTCTTTCCATTGGCCTCAGATGCTTAACAAGCAAAAGTCATAGTATGTGAGCTTAACGAATAATAATTTGTTTTGCATAGAAATAATATATATTCTATATATATACATTTCTTCAGTACGCAATCATTACTATAGTGTCCAACATTTTATTGTTATGTTTTTCTTTTCAATTATTGCTGAAGTAGAATCAGTCACAACTACTGTCACTTGCTAGGGAAATACTGATTCTAAGTTTGATATTTGTTAAGTCTTGGAAAATCTGAGACGCATAAACTGACAGCAGCTATTAACGACTATAGACCTATACTGTAGCTACTATTACTAGACCAATCACGACAACAATATAATTATCGTTAGAGGACATACCAATACCGGTACTGACTGGGTTGTGTGTCTTACCATCTTTCATTTGTTCTTTACTATAACTCGCCAATGATGTGGTTGATCCAATATAATGTAAGGCTGCGGTCGTTGAAGATGAATTTGTGGGAGTTTCATGTTGCAATACGTTGATGGTAACTCCTGTGGCGCCTATCTTACCACAGTTACATTCGATGTAGCAATTTTCATGAGAACTTGTTGCAATGAACCTTTTCGATGAATCTTGAATATAAAGAAAATTTGCTGATATGTCCATAGTATCTTGAAACATGACAATTTATTTTAATCACTTTCACAATCGTGAGCTTTCTTTGAAGTTCAACGTTGATTTGGGGAATTTCTCTGGTCCACTAAAGAGAAATGAATAATTCAGGTTTATTAGCAAACCTAGATAAGTTTGTTGTCATGATTTGACGTAATGTTAGATGTTTTGTGGTTAATCTGGCAATTTTCCACTCTTACCCTCATATTCACACGTCATCTCTCATAAGACTGTATGCATTCATACAAAGATAAACAGCGGCATAAGGCTCTGACAAATAAACAAATCGTCTTCCACAGGTGGGAAACATGTCAGCCAAAATTAAATTACTTCAAGTCAGAGATTTTGTTTCGTTGCATAGAACTACATAATATTTCAGACCCTTACATCTTTAATAGAATACAAACAATATACACCAGACAATTGAAAGGAAAAAGCTGGGGAGTGATTTACCCAAAAAAAACTTTTCAAATGCTTGTAGGTGTAATCACCCTGAAAAACTACAACATGATCCAAACATCGCAAACATGTGATGTTTAGTTAAAAAGAATAAAAGAACGAACTTGCACCACACCGTTTGTTTGCTAGAACTGTTTGGGACGACACTGAAAAATATCTAACTTCATATTTATACTAAGTCTGGTTTGCTCCTTGGCTCCCTTGATTCATGGGAGTGTTTAAAAAAGAATACGAAACTTGTGAAACGAAAGTCATTGGTAAAATCCTAAGATTCCCCTTTTATTTCCGTATTTGTTACGTGAGTGACACTGCAGTAATCACTGCTATATAACTATACATAAACTATAAAGTACCCCAAGATTTCTTTTTGAAATGGAAAATGAACTGATGACATAGCCTAAACAATTACCGTAATTCAACAGATTAGTTTGAAACTTAAGATTGAAAGTAATTGTTCAGTGAAAAGCAATGAAACAACAACGACAGTTAGATCTGTGTGTAGCCCATTATGAGGTTTTTTAACTTCTTTTATATCAAGAATGATAAAATAGCTATCAAGACGGGTGTCGTGGTTCGTTAACTTT
Organism: Apostichopus parvimensis; assembly: GCA_000934455.1. Classification (NCBI taxonomy): domain Eukaryota; kingdom Metazoa; phylum Echinodermata; class Holothuroidea; order Aspidochirotida; family Stichopodidae; genus Apostichopus; species Apostichopus parvimensis. The sequence continues at coordinate 64,715 of KN884838.1, read as the reverse complement.
ACTCTGTTTTTGTATTGTCACATCATACTCAAAATTTGATAAATATCTGCTATTTGTAAATGTGCACATTCTTTTAGACGTACATTTTCTGAGATTTGGATCAGTTAGTCAATGACGTTAAGCGTTTCTTAGACGTTATCAACCGAGTTTGTAAATTTTGTAATCAAACGTTTACAGATAACATAATGTCGAAAATAATTCAGATGTACGGCAATTTTCATGACACTAAATATAATATTCAATCATATTATGCTACTCCTCGTCTCTCCACCAGAGATGAGATCATGTGGCTGATTCGATTCAGCTAGTTA
>KN884838.1:33376-64354 GCA_000934455.1 Apostichopus parvimensis | reverse complement strand
CACGTTGCAATACGTTGATGGTAACTCCTGTGGCGCCTATCCTACTACAGTTACATTCGATGTAGCAATTTTGATGAGATCTTGTTGCAGTGAACCTTTTCGATGAATCTTGAATATATAGAAAATTTGCTGATATGTCCATAGTATCTTGAAACATGACAATTTATTTTAATCACTTTCCACAATCGTGAGCTTTCTTTGAAGTTCAACGTTGATTTGGTGAATTTCTCTGGTCCACTAAAGAGAAATGAATAATTCTGGTTGATTAGCAAACCTAGAAAATTTTGTTGTCATGATTTGACGTAATGTTAGCTGTTGTGGTAAATCTGGCAATTTTCCACTCTTACCCTCATATTCACACGTCATCTTTCATAAGACTGTATGCATTCATACAAAGATGAACAGCGGCATAAGGCTCTGACAAATAAACAAATCGTCTTCCACAGGTGGAAAACATGTCAGCTAAAATTAAATTACGTCAAGTCAGAGATTTTGTTTCGTTGCATAGAACTACATATATTTCAGACTCTTACATCTTTAATAGAAGTTTAGTTTCGTAGATGGTACGGTGCATCAAAAGGGACGTTGGAAATTTCAATTTTTCAGTACTTTATATTTCCTTTTTCTTCAAATTTCAACTATATTCTCCAAATTTCATATTTCGATATGTTTATATAAAAAATACCAACTACAGACCCCCTTTTATCGTTAGATTTTGACTATATTCTTGAAGTTTTCCACGGTATGAATTTTTTTTTAGGAACTAGTAAGAAATTACGGGAACAGTTGGGTCATGCAACCTCGTGAACCTTCCCTGTACATTATATTATAATGTATTTGATGAATGTCCCATTTTAATTGTAGCCCCTAACCCCATTTGTAAATTCTTAAACAAATGTCATGACATGGCTTAGTAAGAATAGCACACAATAACACTGAATAGTGACACGAGGGTTTTCTTCTTTGAACTTTAATTGGTGTTCAGTTGGAGTTCATCTTCAACGTCATCGTCAAGCCGTTCGAGTGGTTTTTAATGATATTTGATGGAAAACAAGCAGCATATTGGGACTATACCAGTATCTAGGAAACCGTTACGATTTGTGGATTTCATACCAAGAAATTTAACAGATAACAGTTAACATAAATTTGTAATCAAACATATTAAGTCCTGGAAACCCTCCTTAGGATTCAAGTTAATACGTACATTCTGAACAGTTGTGCCGGTTACTGTTCTTTGGACACTTCACTCTTATGTATTCACCTTCTGTAACGTTGATAACATGAGTATGCGTGGGACCAACATTACTTGAATTGAACTGAAACCAAAATATAGTTCAAACATTGATGCATGCTTATCGACGGAAATATAATAACACTCTCAGGATATTACTCTTATTAGTCATGAAACTAGCATACAACATTCTGTTCGGTAATGATTATAACAATGCATACACAGTCCTAAAACGACATACTAATTAATGCATGATAGGAAGCGGGTAACACTGAAAGCGAACTCATAAACTGTTTTCTTTCATGAAACTAAGCTCAGACGTAAACGTATGTAAATACCGAAGTAAGAAATATCTATTAACAACACATTTGTGAGCGTGGTCCTAAACTCATTATTACAACGGAGAGCATGATCAAGTTCTGCTTAAGGCTACGTTATTCCACCTCGATCTTATGTCTAATGTATATTACAACAAACTTTTAATGACTTACTAAAACATACAAATTCCTACCTTCAAATTGTTTTCGACAAAGACTTCAAATTGGCAAACGACAATCAGTCGTTCACAGGCAAAGGCGTGTAGTGGGTATGAGGCACAAACACATTGATAATATCCAGCTACACGATTATCAATGTCAGTTAAACGAAGAACGTTTCGTCCATTATCGGCTGTTGTGTGACATGTTTTATATCTTTTGTTGCATTGTTCTACTAAGAGGTCAATTCGACTTGTATTTGCAAAGTAGATGAACCAATTAAAATGCGGACAGTTTCCATATATTCCACATTGTAAGGTGACATTTTGACTGATGACTGCGGTTGTACTTGCATCTCGATAGTCAGAATCAAAACAATGTTCGCTAGTGCTCATACAACAATGGATGAAAGATAAGAATCCCAGAAAGAAGTAAGCATGCATGATAATTGGATTAGTGTTCCTTCGTGTCTACAGGTGAAAGGAAATTCTGCGGTTCAAGATAAAAGTAAGTAACGTAGAATACGCAAACCAGCACTAACAATTTGTACACGTTATAGCTGCAATATGCACGTTGATACAATTATCGAGTGAGACAGAAATTCGTTTCGAACTGGCTCTACCGTAGTGTAATCATCAGTGGAATATATTCTTTTTCAGTAATACATTTATCCATATCATAACGTAATCTGCTCGGAACGTTGCGTTCTCCGATGAACTGACTGATACCCAGCGTAATACAACATTAATCGTTTGCACACTGAATGAAAATGGTTAAATAGTCTGATGTGACTGTACACGATGCGACAACTTACGAAAATTAATGAAACAGTGCTGTTTTTCATTCTTTCAAGCTCGTGCTGGAAGCTGGCATTCTTAAGTTGTTTTTAAATTCGTTTGTACGGTAGCGTATAGATTCATGCTTTTCAGCACAACATTTCAATATTAAAACAGTAAAGACGATATTTAGCAACGTCTGTACCACATCAGCACTTTGTAAAAATGACGATGAGTCATATTATAAGATTAAGAAAGTATATAAGTAGTTTAACATTAAAACGAATTTCGAAAGGAAAGATCGCCATTTAAAGGGAAAGCTAGTATGAAACGAGGTTTCACTGCCGGTTTGTACGAAAGCGTAGAAGGGACATTGCATTGACGAGTTACCGACTTGACAAAACGACAATTATCTGCAAATTGACGAGTTGATGAGATGGTAACGTGACAAAATTCAGAAAATTGACGTTTTGACGAGATAACGGATCTCGTCAATGCATCAATTTTCTGCAATTTGACGAGTTGCACACTTACTACCATCTCGACAAAATGACAAAATGACAAAATGACAAAATTCAGAAAATTGACGTTTTGACGAGATAACGGATCTCGTCAATGCATCAATTTTCTGCAAATTGACGAGTTGCACACTTACTACCATCTCGACAAAATGCATCAATTTTCTGCAAATTGACGAGTTGCACACTTACTACCATCTCGTAACTGATCAACTCGTCAATTTGCAGAAAATTGATGCATTGACGAGATCCGTTATCTCGTCAAAACGTCATTTTTCTGAATTTTGTCATTTTGTTGAGATGGTAGTAAGTGTGCAACTCGTCAATTTGCAGAAAATTGATGCATTGACGAGATCCGTTATCTCGTCAAAACGTCAATTTTCTGCATTTTGTCATTTTGTCGAGATGGTAGTAACTGATCAACTCGTCAATTTGCAGAAAATTGATGCATTGACGAGATCCTTTATCTCGTCAAAACGTCAATATTTGCATTTTGTCACGTTACCATCTCGTCAACTCGTCAAATTTGCAGATAATTGTCGTTTTGTCAAGTCGGTAACTCGTCAATGCAATGTCCCTTCTACGCTTCCGTAAGTTTTTCATCCTCTAGATAGATCACCTTTCCATATAAAGTTTTATTTCAAATGTCCCAAAATACTCTTGAATACATCGAAATGTTGACATGCGCATAAAATAGTATTATGTTGGTAGGGGTAGGTTTGGGGGGGGGGGCAAAAAAGAACAAACACTCAAATGCAACAAAATAACGTCCAAAGAGAAAATGACATCAGTCAACATGGAATTTGTGGTAACCCAAATGTCAACCGCCTTGCCATGAGCGTCGGCTTGTTAGCGTGGACTTTGCATGTCAGTATGTAATGTCTAATTAACATATAAGCCTAGTATCATAGAAAGATTTCAACGTTAACGATTTTATGAATAAACTTAGGAAGAGCAGTGGCCCTAACGTTTTATTTTTGGTGATATGTTGCTTGTTTATTTTGTGAGAAGAACTAAAACTAGAGCTATGTTTTATTTAGGTTTATTAACCCTCTTCGCAACGCTAACGTCTTCGAAAATGTCAGCAATGGCAAACTTCCACACATGCCCTCACTTGGTCAGCACCTTTAATTGTCCAAGATAAATAAATACTCCAAATCTGGTCCAGTCTAGCACTATATCGGTTTTCAAGACATGTATTTCTCATTCAGTAGTTGGAAAATGCCTCTACCAGTAACCTAATACAGTATAATAAAATACCAATAATGCAAAGCGAAGACTGTATATTCCATTGTAATATGGTAGGAGTTTCGTGGCTATGTTTATTTTAACCTAATTTGCAGCTGTTGCAGTAGGTACAGTATCACATTTAGAGTATATGGTATGTCCGCCTGAAAGGTTAACCGGAAAATAAAAAAGGTGACCTACTCTGGGTTTTTTTTGGCATATTGTCAGTCTCCAACATTCTTGCTTGGCTGTTGAAGAGGATGAAATGAACTACCGATGGTCTAAAAATCTGGAAGATTGAGATGATTTAAGGCATTTAAAAAAGAACCTGATTGAAACCAAAAAATTCCTCAGCGAGAGCTGCCACTGGGTTGAAGAGCATTATGCTAATCTTCGAGCTGTCCTAGCTCAACAATCTAAACGGTCATGGTGGCAAATAAAAGGGCTGTAATAGCCATCAGATACATCATATCATGGATAGGACATGTCAGTTGAAAACTTCTATCTAAGTTCTAGCGGCCTTGGAAAGCTACGACTTTAGTAGATCTATGGAGCAAATAATTGTGGTATGACAACAGTACTATGAGCATCTTCTCTGCACTCATGGTACATCTGCCTACAAATGCGCTTAGTTAATCTACGAATAACCAATCTTTGTGTTCCGATGAAAGAGATGGTAGACAGAGGGACTGCACGTTTGTTAAAAGTTTCAAAACTGTAAATCATCATCTGCAGCCGATGAGATTTATACTGACCCGTTGGTAGAATCTTGTTTTCACTTCACACCCCGGACTCAGTTCCTTAATGATCATTGAGACAAAAATGGAATCCTACTTCAGTTTTCCATGGTGATATAAACATAATATCAACGAAAGCATCAACAGATATCACGATTTTATATCAATTATTTTCGTGTAAATATATGCTATGAAGCACAAGAAACATACTGTGTAAAATTCGACATTGCTTACGAGAATTCCGAGTCCACATTTTATTGACGATCTGACATAAAATGATCAGCGTATCTCCCATCCTTGTGATACTAGGTTAATGTTACAAACGTTTTGTTTTTTATCAATATTAAGTTTGACTTTGAAATTTTCGTAGACTATTTAGTGACAGCGAAAAGTTGGGGGGGCTCTTACAACTTGTATATGTAATATAACCTTCCTTAATAGTATTGAACGATACATGGTGCTCGCTGTATTATTCGAATATAATACATACTAACAGTACACTGCGTTGTTTACCATTTACTACATATACAGGAAGCTTTATATTCCCGATATAGTATTAATGAGTAAACCCGCGTTTTTAAGATCTGGCAAACTACGTGTTGTATCATGTGTAAAGGAATGTAACTAGCTAATACCTAATTACAACTTCTCCACTTTACCTATATAAGCGTATGGCAGCCTCGGTAACCATTTTTTCTTACCAAATTAGTAATTGATTAACTATCAAACTAAAATAACTAACTCATAAACTTAAACAACTAAGAAAGTAACTAATTACATAACAACTTGATATTAACATTTCGGCTAAAGACAAATACAATCTGTTTCTACCAAGTCCAACACCCACGTCCTGAATATACTCTCCTAACGTGCTACTGGGAGCGTGTCATAGTCCTCACAAAAGCCGACTGTATATAAAGAATGATTAGCACACCTTGGTGGAACTCAATTGTTTTACTTAAGCTCACAGGCAGATGGGTAGAGGTAGGGAATCAGGTGTGTTACATTGAGATACACGACTTTGCATCATGTATAAACTGAAGGGCCTTTTGGTAGGGGGTAATGTTGTATATAATTGAACGTGATTTGTCACAATTATCTTTCACTAATAGAAAACATTTATAAACACAATGATACTAACAGTACAACGGAATACCAAATGGAAGTCAATTGTTTAAATGGACCTTATAATTTGAAATAGATTCTGGGCTTCGTAACCTAATGTTAATTGTTAAAAAACAGTAAGGAAACTTTTTTAACTGTTTGTTAAATGTAAATTAACCAAAAGTTAATTAAAATTAATTTTAAGTTTAAAGTTTTTAATTTTTACATGTTTAAATTTAAAACTTTAAAAATTTGAAGTAATTTAAAGTAATTTAAAAGTTTTTAAATTAATTCAAATTAAGGTCAATTAACTATTTGTTTACTTTAAATTATTTCATTGTTTGTCATTTAACTGTTTGTTTACTTTTTTTTAACTTTAAAGTAATTTAAAGTAATTTTAAAGTAATTAAAATTAAAGTTAAGCAAAGTTAGTTAAAGTTAATTAACTGTTTGTTAACTGTTTGTCAAATGTTAATTAGCCAAAAGTTAATCAACAGAATGGACATTAAGTGTTATAACAACCAAATATTATCACCCGAATATGTGACGTAAAGCATACAAATCATAAAGAAGAAAAGTGAACGAATTTAAAGAAACATTTTTAAAACTATTATCTCTTGTTTGCTTTTCTGCTTCAGCTATCTATACTTCAGTTGGACAAGTTATAGCTTGAACATTTGTGATCAATTCTAGTGTTGCTAAATCTATGGACTAATAACGCCGTATGGGCAGAATATCCGTCTATGGTGCTACGATGAATTAACTGTGACTGATATAGGCATTCGAAGCACTGTGAAGTTATCGAATTCGATATTTGGTTAATGTAATGATTTCTATGAAAATGGGTAAAGAAAACCAAAGTCACTTCAAGAAAATTCAAGGGTACGTAGTCTCTAATTGTAGCCACCGTCCTATCGTGTGCTAACTATTCGATTGAACCAAAAAACTAGCGTTAGTGCACGTCATTAAAATATTATGCTTCAGCAATAAATGAACAGGACAGACTTGTGGAAAGCCGTCAGTGTATGATATACGCACTATTATGCTATGATGCGGCATCATTATTTTCGGAAACCTTCGGAAACAAGCATGAGAAAATTATTAGATCTGGTATTTGAATGGAAAATGAAATGATGATAAACATGTATAATGAAAGTTTGTTTCTATTTATTCGGTCGAATCCCTTCGCTTCATAATAAGATGCTGAACTTCCTAAAAATATGTTCGTCCAAAATAAGTTAAAAAAGGTAAGTAAAAAAACGGGTAGCATTATTTAAACCTACCTTCTAGATTTGAATCCTGTTTAACATATAATTAGTGAGTTGGACATTGTAATGTGACCCAACCGCTACGAGTTGCATGTGTGTGTTTCTTTTCAGTCTAACTTTAAGGTAGAGTATGTAGTTTATAACAAAGATACGCAACATGCCACCAAGACCACTCTTATGATAACATGGCGGCACAAACTAATGCACAGAGTATATTATATAATGGATACCCTGGTGACCAGCTTACAGGCTCCTGAAATCTCAGGAAACTAATCAACATATTTTGTTAGTACTACAAAAGCACTTAAAGTAGCCTAGAATTTTATAATTTAACTTAGCATGCAAAGCGATACGTACTACTAACGTTAAATTTAACGTTAGGCTGAACATTATTCTGTTCCTAAGCAACAAAAACTCCTACAATGACGTTGACACTGGGCAAATATTTTCCGTTTCCGATATCAGGAAGCTATATTTATTTTGAAACAGCATCAAATTCTTCATATAAAAACAAATCTGTTTTAACATTTGAAATGAAAGGAAATCGAAGTCATTGATATCATGAAGTTGAGTATAAGTAGAGCAAAATGTGCCTACAGATCATTGAAGCCCTTCACAAACTATCTTTCTTCCTATTAGAATTTAGTTCAATGTGAAAAATCATTTTCATTTTATAATTTAATTATCAATTCTAATTCCTTCCTGCTGCTTTTAATTGTTATGACTCTTCGCCATATCTTCATAGTGTGATAACGTTATATTAGAATATCATATGCTGACACAATTAAGCGACATTCGTTCAAAGGATCATCATCGAATAGGCCAATTTATCAAACGTTTAGAAGAAAACGAGAAGATTTAACTTCTCTGGATCTTGCTTAGCATATCCCGGAATTACATCGGATTACTTAACAGGTGCCTTTGATATACAATCCAAATTCCCTTTCTTAGGATTAAAAAATATGCATCAGTGGTGTAAAATGTGATTTGAAAATAATATGACAAAAATAGATGCAAAATCATAGTCAGCCTTTAACATTATATTTGTTTCTGAATACGATATGAACACACATGGTCACATACGTGTATCATTATGTATCAGTGTGTATCTTTAACTATAGTTATTTGACTCAATGTACGACGAGCTATGGTTTACCACGCGAAAATAAAACTCCATTGTTATATGGCTGCCAAAATATTTTGTTCTAAATTACGATTCCTACAAACAGGGTGGTTATCAAGTAAGTGACAATATTATTAATGTGACTTGAGATGTGTTAATCTCAAAATAGTTTCCCATGAGTACCCTGGAAAATGCTTTCGTTTGAAGCTTTGTGTCTATTGCCCAGAAAAATATTATTGCTTAGTTGCCTTTAATGTTATGGTCACCGTTGATGATATAAATATTGGCAAAGTGGTACTTCTTTGTTCCAAACAATCGTCAACACTTATAGTGAAAACCTACTGACAATAATCGTATAATATATAAGGTAAAAGATACCAATACAAGTACTTTGTACTGTTAAAAAAAAATAAGCATCGCATTGACCAGCCAAGAAATTTGCGTGCGTAATGTAAGTGATTTGTTGACTTCATATTCGCAGTTGAAAATATTTTACTTTCGTATTATCCTTGCCCGTCATGCATGAATATTAATTCAGTTTCATTGCGTCTCTACGTGCCTGTTTACCTTGTACATACTGCACAACTGTCTTTAATTTTCATAAAAACGAAAATACACATTGAATAATCTATATAAATTTTGTTTTGTCATAGAGTTTAATAAAACAAATATGATCAATAAAGTTGTTTCCATATTATTTGATGCTTTCAGTGATATTCAAAATTTGCGACTGTTTAAATGTTGCTGTAAACAAATGGTTTTATCAATGTAATAACGTTTGGAAGGAGACAATGCATAGACCCATTGCGACAACTAAGTAAAGACAAATAATATAACAAGAACATCCGCCATTTGGGGGAAAATATTTTGACAGAGGTGAAGTAGAGTATTTGCTCTCTGTAAAATATGCACGTATAATGTTTCCTTCTCCCTAATACCTCAGTGCGCTTAGTGGATTTACTATAATGTCGTAGAACTACTATTAAGACTATTGACTTAAAAAGTTGATAAGATACTCGTGAGTAACGTAAAGCGAAACTTCTTTCGCTTTGTTTAGAAAATTGTCTTTATAATATTATACGTTACGGCTTTCAACACAACAACAGGTATCCGGGGAAGTCTTAATCAGGAAAGTCTTTACTAAGTATTGCAGCTAGCGATGGTTTACGTTTAAGAAAATATACAACTGCTTAGCTTAAAAGAAGTATCGGAGATATTGTAATTCCTTTCAGTATATAATACAATCATTTACAATTTACATGCATTTCTCAAGTAAACAACTTGATACAGTAGTTTGACATTTGCTAAACTGTGGAATGAAATAAACATACTATAGAGAAAAACGTGATTCTGCAAGCTGCTAATGTTGAGATTAACAGTTTTAATACGAATATGAATCAATGTCGAATTTACATTTAAAAGAAACTATATGACACTTATTAATTCCTTAATATCAGTCAGTGCAAGACATTTATATGACATAGGTTTTCTTTTATTAATTACAATTTATATGCACTGTGCAAAGGAAACAAGAACATATTGTACGGTGAAAATCATGTCATCGTAATATGAAACACATTGCCAAAATTGTTTTTTCAACTTACAGATCATAAAAAAATTATCAATGAAGTTTGACGTATAAACTCTGCTGTAGAGTAACATTACTTTGCTTAGAGAATTAACGTTTTGTAACGATGGATGTTAAAACACCGAAGAACAATAAAACAAAACCCTATTCATGCCCTTTAAATTCATTCATTGACCTATATGTTTAGTCTACATGTGTCACGGGGAACTGTTTACATGCGACATGATTTAGTTTCACAATGCGAACGTTTATTTTTTTCAATTGAGTTCCAATTGAAAGCAACTGCTTCCTCGATGCAATAATAAGTTACTCGAAGCTTATAAAGAAAAACGTGGATTGTTGGTTTAGTTCGTTAGTGAAATAAATTTCAAAATTTTCCAATTATGTATACGGAATATTATACAATGTTTTCTTTCTTATCCTTAAAATAAGGTATGTATCCTCTGAATCAATGTTCTGAGCTTCATACTCTGTGACTGTAATGTTTGCCATGTAAACAATAGTTCTTGACTTGAAATGTGAACTTCTTAAATTATGCTGAAGATTTTCGTCAAGTTATAATCTCTAACAATTACATATAATATTAATGCTATTCTAATTTTTGCTACATTACCTGATGCTAGTCTGTTGGTATTGGTGTCTTAACTACTTGTACATCATACAATTTGATAAAAAAAAACACGTCAGGTATTGACCTAGCATCGCGCTCATTTTATCCAAGTTGACGTACGCTAGAATACGACGTGAAACTCAACGTCTAACTTAAAAATACGTAAGAGGCTTAGATTGCTTAGTATATATAGGGCTATATCCTGATGTTTATTCACTGTCAAAGCATTGTTTATATTCGAATGTTTATGCAAGTGTACCTTATTTTTGTATGTTGGCTTAGTCTCAGCGACTTTATATCGTTATGTGGATTTCGAATATGATGCGTCACGAATTACCAACAGTACGTATGACATGTGTTCATTTGTAAGGGGCAGCAATGTTGTTACCGTGAGAACTGATCTTTTGCATGGACATGATTCACGAAATCTACAATGACCTTTTCATTAATCTAAAAATGTTAGACCACAGTCAATCCGTTGAAAATAAATAGTTTAAAACGTTCTTGTCGTATTTTACTTTTTCCGTGAGCATAACTCAGCTTAATGTTTACATAAACCATTACAAATGATACATTTTTATAATTGATATCATACTCAATAATCATTTCAATTTGTAGCGCTAATAGCAGCATTCTTTGATTTCGATCGCTTGGCTTGATGCCAATTTTGTTCCTCCTCAATTTATTGTTTCATACTTGATTTCATTTGTACAATCCACATTTTTGGGGATTTCGTAGCCGGACGCGTCACAGTTTGAAACTTTACGTTTAGATGCTGAAAAATTCGCTTCGAGATTGTCTGTAATGCTCATTGATGAGACCATGACTTCAGCATTAGGTACGCAAGTATGACACGTTGCTGATTTTCCCGCGTCAGCATTAACATATGTAGAAACCGTTCCATCGACTGGTTGTAAAAAGATTGCTTTATTCGTTGAAACTGGTTTAGGAAATCCATTAGTCTTCAAATATCGAATATAAATTAATAGAGCGCCAACGACAAGCACAAAGATTGATACTGATACTAGAAGAACAGCCACGACCGGGATGCAGTTACATGCTGTTGGTTGTTGGTGATTGCCTTTGAGTGAGGGTGTAGCGAATGTCAATGGACCATGAAAAATAAAAGAAGACAATAAAGACAATGCCATTAAGGTATCTTAAAACATGAAAAATATTCAGCTAACAGCTAAACTGTATTAGGATACTTATCGTCAAACACAGGAATTGCAAAATATACGAGTATACATCATCTTTATCTACTCACTTGGTTCTTCCCATTGGCTTCAGACGCTTTACAAGCAAAGGTCATAGTATGTAAGCTTAATTAAGAATAATTATTTGTTTTGCATAGAAATAATAGCTTTTCTTCAGTACGCTATCATAACTATGGTGTCCAACATTTTATTGTATGCTATGTTTTTCTTTTCAATTATTTTTTTTTTCAATTAAGTAGAAGCAGTCACAACTACTGACCCTTGCTAGGGAAATACTGATTCTAAGTTTGATATTTGTTAAGTCTTGGAAACTATCAACAGATATAGACCTATAGCTACTATTACAAGAACAATCACGACAACAATATAATTATCGTTAGAGGACATACCAATACCGGTTCTGACTGAGTTGTGTGTCCTACCATCTGTCATTTGTTCTTTACTATAACTCGTTAATGATGTGGTTGATGCAATAGAACGTACGGCTGCGGTCGTTGAAGATGAATTTGTGGGAGTTTCACGTTGCAATACGTTGATGGTAACTCCTGTGGCAACTTTTCTACTACAGTTACATTCGATGAAGCAATTTTGATAAGATCTTGTTGCAGTGAACCTTTTCGATGAATCTTGAATATAAAGAATATTTGCTGATATGTCCATATTATCTTGAAACATGACCATTTTTTTTAAAACAGTTTCACAAATCGTGAGCTTTCTTTGAAGTTCAACTTTGATTTGGTGAATTTCTCTGGTCCTCTAAAGTAAAGATAGATTATTTTACAGAAATGAATAATTCTGGTTTATTAGCAAACCCAGATAAAAAGTTTTTCATGATTTGACGTAATGTTTGCTGTGGTGTGGTAAATCTGGCAATCTTCCACTGCTACCCTCATATTCACACGTCATACTTATCACATAAGACTATGCATTCATACAAAATATAAACAGCGGCATAAGGCGCTGCCAAATAAACAAATCGTCGTCCTTCCGGAGGAAACAATTTCAGCCAAAATTAAAGTAAGTAAAGTCAGAGATATCATAGTTTCGACTCGTTTCGTAAAACTATATTTCAGACTCTCTATCTTTAATATAATACAAAAATATATAACCAGACAAAATGAGAGGTATAAAGATTGGGAAGTGATTAAAAAAGCCTTGCACAAGCTTGTAGGTTTAATCACTCCTAAACACTACAACGTGATTCCTACATCGCAAGAATGCGATGTTTAGTTAAGGAGATCAAAACAATGAACTTGCCTAATTCCGAAACAATACATGGATATAATGTTTTGAAAAGTTTATTTTGCTAGAATTGCCTGGGACAGCACCTGGCAAATGCTAAACTTTATAGCTATACTACTTCTGGTTTGGTTTATCGCTACCTTGGTTCAAGGGATTGTTAAATGCTGAAGCAGTGGCGTAGGAAGGTATTAACAATGACTGGAAAGATAAAAAACCGGTCTGGTTTAAAGTATTCCTCAGAAGAATTATAGTTTGTATATAGTACGATAAATAATACCTTTTCAGTTCTTTATTTCTCCTTTTAAATTTCAACTGTTTTCCCTTCTTTCTTCTTTCTCATAAGTTTAACTGTTAATATGGAAGTACCAGCTACGGACCCTATTTTCTTTCAGGTTTGGAATATATTCTTGAATTTTTTTCCTCGAAAGTTTTCGTATGAAGAGTCTTGTAGGAATTGGTTAGAACTTGTATCAAAAATGTAAGAAAAAATTGGAATTTCGACAGTTCATGTCAAATATTCGACTGTTTTATCCATTCTTTCTCAGGGAGGGGGTTGGGGTCAACCGCGTAAACCTTCCCTGTACATTATATAATATTGTCGTTGGTGAAGGTCCTTATTAATTGCAAAACCCTAACCCCATTTGTGACATGGCTTAGTAAGAATAACACTCAGGTTCAACCCAACTAATATGTGGCTTTAATAGATCTTAGTACTGAAAAGTAACATGAGGATTTTCTTCATCGAAAACTAATTGGAGTTTATGTGATGTTTAAGTTCATCTCCAACGTCACCATCAAACCGTTCGAGTGGTCGCTAATGCTGTTCGATGGAAAACAAACAGCATATAGGGCCAATACCATTTATGTATCTTAGAAACCGTTAAGATTTGTTGATTTCATACCAGGAAAATACACTGATAACAGTCTACAGCAATTTTTTAATCAAACACATTAAGTTTTGGAAACCCTCCGTAGGTCTTAAGTTTAAACCTACCTTCCGAACAGTTGTGCCGGTTACTGTTCTTTGGACACTTCACTCTTATGTATTCACCTTCTGCAACGTTGATTACATGAGTCTGCGTGGGACCAATACTACTTGAACTGAACTGAAACAAGATATAGTTCAAACATACATGCTTATCGACGGAATAATAATAACACAGTCAGGGTTTTTCTCCTATTAATCATAAATTAACATACAACGTCCTATTCGGAAATGATTATAACAATGCATAGGCAGATCTAAAACGGCATACTACTTAATGCATGATATAAAACGGATTACACTGAAAGAGAACACGTAAACTGTTTTCTTTCTTGAAATTAAGATCAGACGTAGAACATCTATGTAAATACCAAAAAAAGGAATTTCGATTAACAATGCATTTGTAAGCGTTATATCCTAAACTCGTTATTACAACGGAGAGCATAATCAAGTTTTGCTTAACACTATGTTATTCCATCTCAATTGTTAATCTTATGTCTAATCTATGTTATTCCATCTCAATTGTTAATCTAAAGCTAACTTTAAATGTCTTTCTTAAAATATAAAAATTCTTACCATCAAAACGTTGTTGACACGGACTTCAAATGGGCAATTAACGACCATCAATTGTTCACACCCAAAGGCATATGCTGGGTTTGAGGCACAAAAACATTGGTAATATCCATCTACACGATTATCTATGTCAGTTAAATGAAGAACGTTTCGTCCATCATCTGCTGTTTCGTGACATGCTCTATAGCTATTGTTGCATTGTTCTACTAAGAGGTCAATGCGACTTGCATTTGCAAGGAAGATGAACCAAGTAAAATACGGACAGTTTCCATCTATTCCACATCGTAAGGTGACATTTTGACCGATGACTGCGGTTGTACTTTCAGGTCGATAGTCAGAAACAATACAATCATGTTCGCTACCGCTTGTACAACAATGGATGAAAGATAAGGTTCCCAGGAATAAATAAATATGCATGATGATTTGATAATTGTTCCTTCGTGTCTACAGATGAAAGGAAATTCTGCGGTTCAAGATAACAGTAAGTAACGTAGAGCACGCAAACCAGCACTAACAAACTGTACACGTTAAACTGCAATAGCACGTTGATCCAATTATCGAATGAGACAGAGAAGCTCGTTTCGAATTGGCTCTACCGTAGTGTAATCTTCAGGGGAGTATATTCGTTTTCAGTAATAACATTTTCCATAACATAACTTAATCTGCTCGGAACGTTGCGTTCTCCGCTGAACTGACTGATACCCAGCGTAAAACAACATTAATCGTTTGCACACTGACCGAAAATGGTAAAATAGTCTGATGTGACTGTACACGATGCGACAACTTACGAAAATAAATGAAACAGGGAGCTGTGTTTTTTATGCTTTCACCCTCGTGCTGGAAGCTGTCCTTAAGTTTTTTTATGTATTCGTTTGTACGGTAGCGTATAGATTCATGCTTTTCAGCACAATATTTCTATATTATAACAGTAAAGAAGATGTTTAGCACCGTTTGTACCACATTCTCACTTTGTAAAATGGATGATGAGTCATATTATAAGATTAAGAAAGTATATAGAACAACGAGGAAGTAGTTGAACATGAAAGGAATTTCGAAAGGAATGATCGCCATGTAAAGTTTTATTCCAAATGTCCCAAAATACTCTTGAATACATCGAAATGTTGACATGCACATAACATTGTATTCTGTTGGTGGGGGTGGGGTGGGGTGGGGCAAAAAAAGAACAAACACTCAAATGCAACAAAATAACGTCCAAAGAGAATATTACCTTGCCTTGAGAGTCAGCTTATTAGCGTAGACTTTGCATGTCAGTATGTAATATTAAAACTATCATATTAATCTAAGTATCATAAAAAGATGTCAACGTTAACGATTTTATGAATAACTTAGGAAGAGCCGTAGCCCTAACGTTTGTTTTGTGATATGCTGCTTGTTTATTTTGTGAGAAGAACTGATATTAGAGCTATGTTTTATTTAGGTTTATTAACCCTCTTCCTTACACTAATATCTACGAAAATTTCAGCAAATGGCAAACTTCCATACACGTCTTCACTTGGTCAGCACCTTTAATTGTCCAAGTGAAATAAATACTCCAAATCTTGTCCAGTCAAGACATGTATTTCTCATTCAGTAGTTGGAAAATGCCTCTACCAGTAACCTAATACAGTATAATAAAATAACAATAACATATACGGAAGCGTAGAAATGATACGATATTTAACAAAGCATGACTTCACGTGACCACATTTGACGTACAGAAAACAGCAATGGATATACTATATATCTCATGTCCAGTATAGTAAGTTGCAAACCAGTCATAATGATGACTCTAAACTACATGTCAATTGCCACTCCGCTTGATGAATTTAGTCACATATCTATATGGGGTGAACATTTAACAACAATTGAACTTTTGAAATGCTACATAAACCTCGCATAAGTAATATTAAATGAAAGGTGCCATATATCATACTGAAACCTTACTGTAATGCAAAGCGAAGACTGTTAATTCCATTGTTATATGGTAGGAGTTTCGTAGCTATGTTTATCTTAACCTTATTTTCAGCTGTTACAGTAGGTACCGTGTCACAATTAGGGTAGGGTATATCCCAAGGTGACCTAGGCTAATGTTTTGTTTTTGGCAGATTGTGAGTCTCCATCATTCTTGCTTGGCTGTTGAAGAGGATGAATTGAACTACCGATGGTCTAAAAATCTGGAAGATTGAGAAGATTTAAGGTATTTTAGAAAATCTTGGGTGAAACAAGAAGATTCCGCAGCGAGAGCTGTAATATGGGTTGAGGAGCATTTTATGCTAACAGTTGAACTGTCCTATAGCTCAACAATCTAAACGATCATGGTGGCAAATAAATGGGCTGTAATAGCCATTAGATGTATCATGTGGTTGGTAGGAAATATCAGTCGAAAACTTCTAGGCTAAGCTTTAGCGGCCTTGGAAACGACGATTTTAGTAAGTCAATGGAGCAATTAATTGTGGTATGACATCAGTAATACAAGCATCTTCTCTGCACTCATTATACATCTGTCTAAAAATGCACTTAGTTAATCAACGAATAACCAATCTTTGTAAAAGAAAATGGTAGACAGAGGGACTGCACGTTTGTGATAAGTTTCAAAAATGTAAATCATCATCTGCAGCCGATGAGATTTATACTGACCCGTTGGTAGAATCTTTTTTTCACTTCACACCCCGGACTCAGTTCCTTAATGATCATTGAGACAAAAATGGAATCCTACTTCAATTTTCCATGGTGATATAAACATAATATCAACGAAACCATCAACATATATCACGATTTGATATCAATTATTATCGTGTAAATATATGCTATGAAGCACAAGAAACATACTGTGTAAAATTCGACATTGCTTACGAGAATTCCGAGTCCACATTTTATTGACGATCTGACATAAAATGATCAGGACATCTCCCATCCTTGTGATACTAGGCTAATGTTAAAAACGTTTTGATTTTTAACAATATTAAGTTTGACTTTGAAATTTTCGTAGACTATTTAGTAACAGCGAAAAGTTGAGGGGGCTCTTACAACTTGTATATGTAATATTACCTTTCCTTAATCGTAGTGAACGGTACATGGTGCTCGCTGTATTATTCGAATCTAATACATACTCACAGTACACTGCGTTGTTTATCATGTACTACATATAAGGGAGGCTTTATATTCACGATATAGTATTAATAAGCCAACCCGCGTTTTTCAGATCTGGCAATCTACTATACGTTTTGTATCATGTGGAAAGGAATGCAACTAGCGTGTAACTAATAATCACTTCTCCACTGTACCTATATTGCGTATGGCAGCAAGTTAAGCTTTTTTCTTATCAAATTAGTAATTGATTACCTACCAAACTATGTAACTAAAATAACTAACTCATAAACTTAACAACTAAGTAAGTACGGTAACTAATTACATGACAACGTGATATTAACATTTACAAATTGTAAAACAAATACAATCTGTTTCTTCCAAGTCCTCCATCTACGTCCTGACTATACTCTCCTATCGTGCTACTGGGAGCTGGTCATAGTCCTCACATAAGCCGATTGTACATAAAGAATGATTAGCACACCTTGGTGGAACTCAATTGTTTTACGCACAATGTAAAGGGAAAAATACATATTGTAGGGTGTAAATTATGTCATCGATATCTATAGTTAAACACATTGTCAAAAGTTTATATTGAATATAGAGATTGTAAAAACAATACTTATTTACATAATGCATGATACCGACGGTCTCAATGCGCTTTACAAGAAACAAAATTAGTGTACAAAAATACAGCATAAGAGGACAAAAGCATAGATAATTGTCTCAGTCAAATTTTTATCAAGATATTTGCAAATTGGCTAAATTTTCTTAAAGAGTGTGAAGCTAAGCAGAGCGGCAGATATGTTATTTACACGAGGCATCAATGTGAGTTTATCATCAAAATAACACCTAGGTATGTAACAGAGTGAACAGGAGATATACATGAATCGTTAATCTTAACGGTGGTTACAGGGGGGACAGTACAGAACCGTGACGAAACATGCATCAATTCTGTTTGTGTTGTCATTGAGAATTAGCTTATACATGATTCAAGTTGTTCAATAGTTTGATCCTTTTCATAAATATTCATTGACACTTACACTTGTGAATGTTCTGCATAAATCATTCCTTGCAGACCATGATATGTGATGATAATACGACAGAAATAATAAAATTAAAATGACCAATGAAGTTTAACTGATAAATTCTGTTGTAGAGTAACATTACTCTGTTTAGAGCATTAGCGTTTTGTAACGATGGATGTTAAAACACCGCAACAACTTTAAAACAAAATCCTGGTCATGTCCTTTAAATTCTTTCAGTGACCAATATTTTCAGTCTTCCAGTCTCACGGGGAAGTGTTCACGTGACTACACGATTCAATTTCGCAATGCGTGCGTTTGTTTTGTCAATTGAAAACAACTGCTTCCTCCATGCAGTTGTGACAGTTACTCAAAGCATATAAAAGAAAACGTGGATTGTTAGTTTAGTTTGTTAGTGAAATAACACAAAATGATCCAATAATGTATACGGAACCTTAAACTAGATTTGATTCCTTATCCTTATGTATATAGTATGTACTCTGAATCAATAGTCTGAGCTTCATATTCTGTGACCGTAATGTTTGCTATGTGAACAAATGTTCTTGACGTGAAATATGTGAAATCAAAACTTCTTAAATTGTAATGAAGCATTATTAAAATGTTCACTTA
This sequence comes from Apostichopus parvimensis, assembly GCA_000934455.1. Lineage (NCBI taxonomy): Eukaryota > Metazoa > Echinodermata > Holothuroidea > Aspidochirotida > Stichopodidae > Apostichopus > Apostichopus parvimensis. Next base: position 44,937 of record KN884838.1, on the reverse strand, counting down.
GTTAGTAGTGGTTTCCTAATATATAGTATTTATTTAGTAGATTCAGTATCTTTGTCTAGTTCTAATCTATAACAAGTACATATAATATATGCAATTCTCATATTTGCTATATTACATGATGCTAGTCTGTTGGCATTTGTATCTTACCTACTTTGTACATTATACATTTGTATACAAAAAAGATGTCAGCTATTGGCCTACCATCCAAGTTGGTGAAGATCCACTTGACCCAGCTTGACGTATATTTTAATACGAAATGAATACTGTCAAAGTATTGTTTATATTTGAATGTTTATGTCGGTGTACTTTATTTTATTTTATGTTGGCTTAGTCTCAGTGACTTTATACCTTTATGTAGATTTCGAATGATGATGCGTCACGAATTACCAACGGTACGTATTACATGTGTTCATTAGTAAGGGACAGCAACGATTTTATCGTGAGAACTGATCTTTATCATGGAAATAAGTTACAAGTTGTACAATGACTATTTCATAGACCTAAATATGTTAGACCACTGTAATCCGTTGAAATTAAATAGTTTAAAATGTTCTTGCATTTTTTTTTAAATTTTAACCTGAGCGCCACTCAGATTAATACTTACAAAAACCATTGCAAATGACACATATTTATCATTGATATCAGACTCGATATTCATTTCAACTTGTAGCGGTCATAGCGGCATTTATATTTATTTCGATTGTGTGGCTTGACGCCAATTTTATTCCGCCTTAATACATTGTTTCATAATTTGCTTCATTCGTAAAATCCACATTTTTGGGGATTTCGTAGTCGGACGCGTCACACTTTCCATCATTACGTTGATATGCTGAAAAATTCGCTTCGAGATTGTCTGTAATGCTCATTGGTGAGACCATAACTTCAGCATTAGGTACGCACGTATGACACGTTGCTGCTTTCCCTGCGTCAGCATTAACATATGTATTAGCCGTTGCATCGGCTGGTTGTGAAAAGATTGCTTCATTCGTTGAAACTGGTTTAGGAAATCCATTAGTCTTCAAAAATCGAATATATATTGATAGAGCACCAACGACAAGCACCAGGATTGATACTGATACTAGAAGAACAGCCACGACCGGAATACAGTTGCATGCTGTTAGTTGTTGGTGATTGCCTTTGAGGGAGGGTGTAGCGAATGTCAATGGACCATGAAAAATAAAAGAAGACATGCCATTAAACAAGAGAAATAGCCATCTAACTATTTCGCTGCTAAACTGTATTAGGATACTAATCGTCAAACACAGGAGTTAGATAATATTCAAGTATACATAGTCTTTATCTACTCACTTGGCTCTTCCCATTGGCTTCAGACGCCTAACAAGCAAAGGTCATGCGTGTATGTGAGCTTATTCAACGAATGATTTGTTTTGCATAGGAATAATAGCTTTTCTTCAGTACGCGATCATGACTATGGTGTCCAACATTTTATTGCTATGTTTTTCTTTTCAATTATTGCTGAAGTAGAAGCAGTCACAACTTCTGACCCTTGCTAGGGAAATACTGATTCTAAGTATTTGTTCAGTCTTGGAAAATCTGAGACGCATAGACTGACAGCAACTATTAACAGATATAGGCCTATTGCTACTATTACAAAAACAATTACGTCAACAATATGATTATCGTTAGAGGACATACCAGTTCCGGTACTGACTGAGTTTTGTGTCTTACCATCTGTCATTTGTTCTTTATTATAACTCGGCAATGCTTTGGTTGATGCAATAGAACGCACGGATGCGGTCGTTGAAGTTGAAGATGTAGTGGTAGTAGTTTCACGTTGCAATACGTTGATGGTAACTTCTGTGGTGCCTATCCTACTACAGTTACATTCGATGTAGCAATTTGGATGAGATCTTGTTGCAGTGAAAGTTCTTGATGAATCTTGAATAAAAAAGAATATTGCTGATATTTAAATATTATCTATAACATGACATTTACAGTTTCACAAATCGTGAGCTTTTTTAGAAGTTCAGTTACTTTGATTTGATGAATGTCTCTGTATCTCTAAAGTAAAGATATTTTATTTTACAGAAATGAATACTTCTGGTTTATTACCCAAAAATGGATAAAATGATTGTCAGGATTTTAGCCATTATTGCTGTGTTGTGGTAAATCTGGAAATCTTCCACTTTCACCCTCATATTAACATTTCATCTCTCATAAGACTGTATGCATTCATACAAAGATAAACAGCGGCAAAAGAATCGCCAAAAACAAATGTCAGACAAAATTAACGACAGAGATTCCATAGTTTCGTTAGTTTCGTTTCATAGAACTATATTTCAGAATATTTCATCTTTAATATAATACAAACAATAAACAACCAGACAAATGACAGGAAGAGATTTGGAAGTGATTACAAAAAAACCTTGCAAATGCTTGCAGGTGTAATCACCTCGAAACACTACAACGTGATTCCTCCATACATCGCAAAAATGTGAAGTTTAGGTAAGAAGAACAACAAAAATGAACTTGCTCAAACCCGAAACCATATATGGATATATTTGTTTGCTATAGTTTGTTTTGCTAGAACTGGTTGGGAAAGCACTGACAAATGTTTAACTTCATATAGTATACTAATTCTGGTTTTTTCTTTCGGTATATTGGTTTAAGTCGGTGTTAGATGCTACAGCAGGGGTCTAGGAAGGTATTAACAGTGAGTTGGATGGCGGAAAACCGGTGTTGTTCAGGTATCCTCAGAAACATTTTAGTTTTGTAAATGGGTCGGTGCACCAAATGGGACGTTGAAAATTACACCTGTGCAGTTCTTTATTTCTCCCTTTTCTCTACATTTCAAGTATTTTCTCACACTGTCAACTATTTACTAAAAATGTCATCTTCTTTCTCAAAAGTCGAACTGTTTATATGGAAATACCAGCTAGGACCTTATTTTTGTTTCAGATTTTGAACATCTTCTTGAAGTTTTCTTCTTAAGTTTTGGGTAGGAAATGTCATGATGCTGTTAAGAACTCGTAGGAACATATTGAAAATGTAAGAACAAATTGAAATTCAACCTTTTGAAACTTTCCTGTTAATTGTATAATAAGGTCTTTGATGAAGGTACCAGTTTTTAATTGCAGAAGCCAAACCCCATTTGCGAGTTCTTAAAAAAATGCCATAACATGGCTTAGTGAGAATAACACTCAGGTGAAACCCAACTAATATGTTGCTTTAATAGATAACCTTTTAGTTCTGAAAAGTGACATGAGGGTTTTCTTCCTTGAGAATGAATTGTTGTTAAGTTAATCTCCAACGTCACCGTCAAACCGTTCGAGTGGTCGTTGATGACGTTCGATGGAGAGAAGCAGCATATAGGGATTATACCATTTATGTATCTTAGATACCGTTACGATATATGTATTTCATACCAAGAAAATACACTGATAACAGTTAACAGCAATTTTTAATCAAACATTTAAAGTTTTGGAAACCCTCCTTCAGTCTCAATGTTTACCTACCTTCAGAACAGTTGTGCGAGTTACTGGTGTTTGGACAATTCACTCTTATATCTTCACCCTCTGTAACGTTGATTACATCAGTCTGCGTGTGACCAACATTACTTGAATCGAACTGAAACCAAAATATAGTTCAAACATTGATGCATGCTTATTGGCGGAATGATAATATCACAGTCTTTCTCCTATTAATAATAAAATTTGTATACAATGTCCTATTCGAAAATGATTATAACAATACATACGTACTATTAAAACCACCTACTAATTAATGTATGATAAAAAATGGATATCACTGAAAGCGAACTCGTAAACTGTTTTCTTTCTTGAAACTAAGATCAGACGTAAAACGTCTATGTAAATACCAAAGTAAGGAGTTTTGATTAAAAATACATTTGTGAGCGTTATATCATAAACTCGTCATTACAACGGAGAGCATGATCAAGTTTTCCTTAACACTATTTTATTCCATCTTGTTTGTTAATCTTATGTCTAATGTATATTAAAGCAAACTTCAAATGTTTTCCAAAAACATTTAAAATCTTACCATCAAAACGCTATTGATGAAGACTTCAAATTGGCATCCGACAAACAGTCTTTCACACCCAAAGGCATATGGTGGGTTTGAGACACAAACACATTGGTAATATCCATCTACACGATTATCTATGTCAGTTAAACGAAGAACGTTTCGTCCATCATATGTTGTTTCATGACATGCTTTATAGCTGTTCTTGCATTCTCGTTCAAAGAGTTCAATGCGACTTGTATTTGCAAGGTAGATGAACCAATAAAAATACGGACAGTTTCTATCTATTTCACATTCGAAGGTGACATTTTGACCGATGGCTGCGGTTTTACTTTCATCTGGATAGGCAGTCTCAGCACAAGGTGGACTAATGCTCAAACAACAATGGATGAAATATAATGATCCCACAAAGATATAAACATGCATGATAATTTGATTAACGTTCCTTCTTGTCTACAGATTAAAGAGAATTCTGCGGTTCCAAGATAAAAGTAAGTAAAGTAGTACAAGCAAACCAGCACTAACAATTTGTACACGTTATAGCTGCAATAGCACGTTGATCCAATTATCGAATAAAACAGAGAAAGTTGTTTCAAACTGGCTCTGCTGTAGCTAAATCTTCATTGGAATATATTCGTTTTAAATATTAAAATTATCCAACTCATAAATTACTGACTGACACCCAGCGTAATAAAACATTCGATTGCACACTGAAGGAAAGTTAAAATAATCCAATGTGACTATACACGATGCGACAACCTACGAACATTAAAGAAACAGAGTTCTGTTTTTTATTCTTTCAAGCTCGTCCGGGAAGCTGTCCTTCTTAAGTTGTTTATTAATTGGTTTGTACGGTAGCGTACATCTTCATGTATTTCAGCACGACATTTCTATACTGCAGCAGTTGAGAAGATTTTAGCACCTTCTCCACCATATCTACACTATTAAGCTATGATCATACATCATATTATAAGATAGAAGCACCTAGAAGTACGAGGAAGTAGTTGAACTTCAAAATTAATTTCAAAAGGAAAGATAAACACTTAAAGGGAAACTCAATATGAAACGAGGATTCTCGGCAGTTTGCCATCCTCTCGATAGGTACATCGATATCTTGACAAACACTTAACATTGTGCTCTGTTGGTGGAAAGGCCAAAAGAAGAAGATAAACTCAAATACCAACAAAAATACGAGATATACACCGCCCTTAATTGTGTATTCATGGATCTGCGCCTGTCTTTTGTGAGTAATTCGGCGTTATCCGGCACCAATATATCTCACTGAAATATAAGTGTCACCAACAAACATTGTAACATATATGTTAATCCGACCCTGACATATCCGCAAGCAACACTACAGTAAACACCAAGTGTCATGATTGGGTAACGAACTATACTGAATGAATATACTTTCCTCTTCAGGCGGCGTTATTTGATAACACATTTAAGTTGAGCACAAAAGGATTAGAATTATCGTGAACAATTGCTCACGACAAGCCTAATCTTTGGGTTTAAATGAAAAACGTTGACGCTAAACACTTGGAAAGTAGGACTTCTTTACTAATAATTAAACCGATCGGAGATTCAGTGAGCCAATTAATAACCTACATTATCCTTGTAATTAAGAAAGCGAGGTAATATGTTATCACTCCGTTGGCTGTATTTACAATTAGACGAGATTCTAATTTACTATTTGGAGTGATGCGCTTTACTCAATATATTGCAAATATTGACACGCGGTATCTTTTGATACAAGACAATATGATCAATGTTAGTGACGTTAGGTGGAACAAACAAACACATGGGTTTTTGTGGGCGCGGATCACTTAAGAAATATAATACATTATTTGATTCATTTCGTTTCGGTAACATCAGAGAATGAATTATGTGAGGTGATTTTTTTTTCGTACTTAGGAATTAAACATTTTGTGTACTTTTGGTTTTATAAATCTTAGCGATTCGAGACCTGCTTTGTGAGTAGGTAATACAACATTGTTAACAGAGGACGTGTGATCCTCGAAAGCGAAATTTAATTTACATAATGATACTCAAAGTAAAAATTCATTTTATGTAGCAATGTAATTATGCTATGAAAAATATAAACATAATAAACATTACGTATACATAAGCCATTGTCAAACCGAGAAAATGTAATGGCACTCAACATTCTTACTGGACAGCTTCTAGCGAGAAGCGTCATTCAGGCAAGGTTTTACATTAATTATTGCAAGACACGCATTCCAAACAGGTGTTCATGCAATCGCTTGCTTTGGTGAATAGTTTCTATTCTACTTCTGCTTAGTTCATTGCCTCATACTTTTTTCCATCAGTGTGATGTCACAGACAGGCACAGTTCCCACCATGGCTGTTGGGTGCTCCAGAGTTCATAGCCGTGGCTCTACTTTCTTTGATATTCTCGTTGTTAATAATTGGTAACATCATGACCTAAATGTTAGATACGGAAGCAGGATGGTTTATTGTTTCTCCCATCCGTGCGGTTTTGTTGCGTTCTAAATCATGCTCATGATGTCCTTTGCCAACGTTTGATTGAATTGTTGCAAATTTTTGTAAAAAGTTTAAAGTACGTAGTGGTAGGGTTTGCTGTAGTGAAGCCATACTTTTCAATTTCGAATATACATGGCTAACGCAATGACGACAAATAACACGATTGTAAGTGATTTGACAAGAACAATCACGACAGGAAGGTAATTCTCTGTATTCGTAAAAGTGTGTGGGGTAATTTGAATTCTTCCTCCTGTAAATAATGGAGTACGTTCTTCAGCAGATTGCGTCGCTGATATGAATTGAGTTATGGCACGCAATTATACAGATGTGGTTGTTTCATTGCGTAAAACGTTGAAATGCATATTCCACTACAACAACATCCGACGTAGCAATTGTGATGCTAACTTGTTGCAATGAACCGTTTCACAGATGAATCTTGGAAAAGAAAACATTTTGCAAACATTTGAAACGTATTATTCACATTATATAATGTCGTGATCAGACAAAGAACAAAGAAAATGCATGCCATTATATAAAATGGTTTATAGTTATCATGACCGGTAATTGCAGATCCTTACATCTTTATAGTACAGACTGAGTTGAAAAAAGTCTAAGGCCTCGAAGCGGTCGCGTATTGAGAAAGTGGCTAAGAAAAAGAGAACTAGTTGATCTTCACGCTTGATTTCATAGAACATGCTGATACACAATTTGGTGAATTCTTTCGATGATTGGAAAAGATTTGGGTTACTTTCTTAATGAACACTTTATTGCTATGAATATTATGGTGATTGCATCAAATTTCTTGTGTTGCTGTTGTTGTTAATGGTGGTAACAATGGTCCCAAAACGATGGCATTCATTCATTTATATATATATATTTACGCTACATTTCAAGATGGTTTCGTCACAAACATTTGTTTCTACATAGAGTGGATACCTGGCTACTGCAGGAGAGAGAAAGAGTATTATACACCAATGTAATATGTTGACACGTAATTCCACCGGAATCTCTAAACAAAAGAAAGAAATTAGTAAGACAATCTATGGTAAGTGGTTTGTAAACGCAAATAAAAGTGGTCAACCTCAATGGATTGCTGGGACACAAATTATTCTGTGATTAAATGGTCGGTTCAGTTGTTTTATTTTGGTCTATACCATTCGATAATAGGTTGGCGTAAAGTTTAACAATGATAAAATTTGGACATATAGGTTAGGGGCTAATGCTAATATAAATAATATGAATTCACTAAATTAAAATAGGTTAGGCTTGTGAAGTGTCGATTTTAAATTATTTCATTAAACAACGACTGTTTCAGATTCTACACAAGTACACCTATTTGTACAAAACATCCCAACTTAATATTGGAACATGACATGATCCAATAAAGTAATTATTGGCCAATATATTTCGACGTTGAAACCCCTCATTGCCGTTAAGTTTTACTTACCTTTCGAACAGTTTGTTTGGTGTGTGAACGTCTTGGGTCATTTAAGCTTTATAACGTTCCCCTCTGTCACGTTGATCGCGTGTATCTCATGAAGACTGGTATAGTTTGTGTTAGCCGTCTTCAAATAAAATGAAAATGAAACAAACAGAATCATTTACAGTTAACGGAATAATAATACCGCAGAATCGTCTTCTTCAGACTGAATATTATTACAAATCAAAGAAATATCTAACTTAATACATATTAATCAGCTAGTTATGTATTCTAGTAAGTAAAATTTGCGAAATAATGTCTTTAAAATTCTTATGCAAGTTATGGGATTTGCCATAAAATCAATATGCACAGTTTTATCCTTAAATTACTTTTACAATGATAATTATGAGAAACATTTTCCAACGACACTTGACTTCGCTTCTCGTTATTTCCACACCTAAAATCGTATAATTTAAATCTTTTCCAATGCATCTTTTTACCGATTTACATACATAATCTTACCATCAAACTTTCTTTGTGAACGTCCTTACTCTCGCACACAACGATCAAATGGTTACGAGCTAAAGTGATAGGAACTTGTAACGCACATACACATTGATAATATTCCGGTGTATTACCATCTACGTCAGTTAATAGAAGAACGTTTTGTCCATTTAGCGCCTTTTCATGACATGCTTAATATTCGTCATTGCAGTAACTTTCCAAGATGTCATCGTAGTTGGTATTGTCAAAATAGATCCGCCAGACATTCCTCGGAAAGCCTGGCCAACACGAACATTAAAATGTTACATTTTGACCTATTACTGCAGTGTAGTTGATTGTGATGAAAAGTTTGGATACAAATACTGTTTATACACAGAAATATGTGAAGGAAAGAGAAAGACCCTAGAAAGATGGAATTCAACATCGCTAGTTCTTGGAGAACTCAGTACCAGTAATTTTGCGGTTACATGACTTATAAACCAATAATGAATCTATGTAGACGCTACAACTGAATTAATAAATATCATTGAATATTTCACTTTCCAGGTCATTATCAAACAATCCAATGTAAACATCTGGGAGTTTTACAACTATATATTCCGTCGCTATGGACATCCAGTGTTATAACAACAAAATATTATCACTCGAATATGTGAACTAAAGCATTCAAATCACAAAGAAGAAAAAGTTAAGGAAGTTAAAGAAATATTTTTTTTTAAGTATATCTCTTGTTTGCTTTTCTGCTTGAGCAATCAATAATTCAGTTGAAATAGTTATAGCCGGAACATCTGTGATCACTCTAGTGTTGTTTAATGTAATGGACTTATAACGCCGTATGGGCAGAATATCCGTCTATGATGCTACGATGAATTAACTGTGACTGCTATAGGCTTTCGAAGCACTGTGAAGTTAATCGAATTCGATATTTCGTTAATGTAATGATTTCTATGTACTGATGGAACCCTATACATAATTCGTCAATAACGGATGTTTCCATCAAGCCAGTATATCTATAATTGCAAATGTACCATTATACGCGCAAAGGAGAATAATGAGCGGGTTCTCGTCGAAACAATGATAATCGTAGACATAAAATTTGTGCAAATGTGTTGGGAAATCTTACTGATGTTTATTTCCGAACAGACCCTGACTAAAAATTAGACAAAAGTATATGTGTAAAAAGAGTTCTTGGCATAAATGAATTGTAACTGCACAATGTAAAATAGATATATTAAATGTTTCTCTCGTGGTCTACATATACAATTAAGTGGTCCATGTGTTAAAGTGAAACAATTTAACATCAGCATTACAGAATCACAATGTCGATGCATTCATCGCTCTATCGAAACAGAGTGATCGTCTCGAATTGTGCGCTATATCATCATTCGAGGAAATAGCTTTAAGGTTTCGTCGGTATGATAGTGTACACTCTAAAAACAGTTGGTTAAAAAATTAACCAATACCTTAACCAACACTTGGCACGTATGTCAAATTCGACTTATTGGTGATATTTTAACCAACACCTGCTGGTTAACGGCTTTATCCAGTTGTTGGGTAACATTTTTAACCAATAAAATAACTATAAGTTTGTACCCAACAGTTGTTGGTTAAATCAATTGTGTAAATTATGCCCATCATTGGTGAACTTACAAATGTAGGGATCATTAAATTGGGGAATTAAAAATCATTATATTGGGCAAGTACTACATTTAAACTGGGCAGTGGATTTTACCATTACAAAAGGGTTGGGGAGTCAAATGAGCCTTCATTGCCCAATATATGTTGGCGAATGCAATATATTGGACAGTGATGGATGATATCCTCAGTGGATTTTACTTAATGTAGTTGAAAGACTCCTCACAAGTTTTGTTTATGCAGACCTAATTTGCAACAATCAGTTGAATATGGCAATGCAAAGAGTAAACAATTCCTTGAAAACTATTGAGAAAGTAACAAACAGTTACATTACAGAAGCCAGATGGATGACATTTTGAGAACTTGTTTTTATTGAACACAATAATCAGCTGAACCATGTGAATAAAATACAAACAAACCAAAACACACAAGTATGCTTGGATGTAACAACTTCTAAGCTGTGCTCTATCAGACCTTTAAGGTGACACAATGTAAAAATCCTCTACTCTTCAAGAAGAACCTTATTCATAGAAAACTTGTAACACTAAATATCTCACATATGTATCTATAGATCAATTGATGTATAAACAATCTATGAATCTAAACATCAATCATGATCTGATTAATGAAGGTTTCCTTGTCTGTTCAGTTAATTAAGAATTACATTGAGTATCACATATATGTGGTATTCACGATTACATTTAGAGACATATTTATGATATATGCAGTACATTGCAGCCAGTGCATTGTTCTTATTTCCAGTAATCGGATATATAGTATATATATCTTCACCATATATAGAGATACATGTGTAGGTGAAATTTAGCTACATTAAACCTTACTCACTCATGAAAGATTAGTTGATCAGATTGGGATCCCAATACAAATTAGTAAGGAAAGTTTTGATTTATACCAGCATTGTATGTAAAAATATGTCATATCATGAGTTTTAATTAAATGTCCCTTCAAGATGATGCTATCGGGTGTGTGAATTTTAAAATAGTAATATTATACAAACTTCTTGCTTACAATTATTATATGAGCTTCTTGCTTACAATTTCCTTTTAAGGCACTTCTTACTTTTCAGGGCCTAGAATGCTATAATACAACTTGGCACATGTGCTTCTTTGATTATATAAATCACATTTTTGAATGAACTGCCAAAAAAGACTGCATGAAGGTCCATAAGCCATGTCCAAAATGCACATTGCCTTGAAACAGAAATATACAGCTTTTAGAAGAGATTCGTATGGAACTGACCTCTGTTCTAAAATAGCAAATGTCTGGGTTGGTACCAAGAGGGCTCCTTGCATACACAAGTAGCTGCAGTATTTTTGTGGCATCAATATCCTTTGAACTTTGTAGAATATCAGCCATGAATATCTTGCTTACAATTCTTTCCTTTTAAGCCACTAATTACTTTTAAAGGCCAAGAATGATCTAAGATCTCTTATGCAACTTGGCACATGTGCTTCTTTGATTCCATAAATCACAT
>KN884838.1:3847-25624 GCA_000934455.1 Apostichopus parvimensis | reverse complement strand
CCCCCCACGCCCCCCCGTGGCTACGCCACTGGTCACATCTGTGTATCATTGTGTGTCATTATGTATCTTTAACTAGTTATTTGTCTTCAAAGTTCGACGAGCTATGGTTTACCACGCGAATAAAAACACCATTGTTATATGGCTGCCAAAATATTTTGTTCTAAATTACGATTCCTACAAACAGGGTGGTTATGATTAAGTAACTGAAAATATTATTAATGTGACTTGAGATGTGTTAATCTCCAAATAGTTTCCCATGAGTACCCTGGAAAAGGCTTTCGTTTGAAGCTTTGTGTCTATTGCCCATAAAAAAAATTGTAACAGAAAAATATTATTGCTTAATTGCATTTAATGTTATGGTCACCGTTGATGATATAAATATTGGCAAAGTAGTACGTCTGTTGTTCCAAGCAAACGTCAGCACTTGTAGTTAAAACTTACTGACAATAATCGTAATACATATCATGTAATATATAATAATACAAGTACTTTATACTGTTATACAAATTAAGCATCGCATTGACCATCCAAGAAATTGCGTGCGTAATGTAAGTGATTTGTTGACTTCATATTCGCAGTTCGATTGTATGGTCACACGTTCAAATGAAACTATTTTACTTTTGTATTCTTGTTGCCCGTCATGCATGGATATTAATTCAGTTCCACTGTATCTCTACGTGCCTATTTATCTTTTATATACTAATATCAATATATTTTTGGTCATAGAGGTTAATAAAACAAATTTGATCAATAAAGTTGTTTCCATATCATTTTATACTTTCATTGATATTCAAAATTTGCGACTGTTTAATGTAGCTGCCAACAAATGGTTTTATCGATGTGATAACGTTTGGAAGGAGACAATGCATAAACCCATTGCGACAACTAAGTAAAGACAAATAATATAACAGGAACAACGCCATTTGGGGGAAAAATATTGACAGTGGTGAAGTAGAGTATTTTCTCTCTGTAAAATATGCACATAATATGTTTCCTTCTCCCTAATACCTCAGTGCGTTTAGTGGATTAACTATAATGCGTGACGGTATTCGTAGAACTACTATTAAGACAATTGATTTAAAAACTTGATAAGATCGTCGTGGGTAGCGTAAAAGCGAAACTTCTTTAGCTACTTTTAGAAAATTGTCCTTACAATATGACACGTTACGGCTTTCAATACAACAACAGGTATTCGGGGGAGTCTTAATCAGGAAAGTCGTTACACGGTATAGCAGCTAGCGATGGCTTACGTTTAAGAAATAAACAGATGCTTAGCTTCAAAGAGTTATCGAAGATATTGTAATTCCTTTCAGTATATAATACAATCATTACAATTTACATATATTTATCAAGTAAACAACTTGATACAGTAATATGACATTTGCTAAACTGTGGAATGTTAAACATACTATAGAGACAAACGTGATTCTGAAAGCTGTTAATGTTGAGATTAATAGTTTTAATACGAATATGAATCAATGTCAATGTCGAATTTACATTTAAAAGAAACTATATAACACTTATCAATTCTTTACTATCAGTCAGTGCAAGACATTTTATATTACAAATGTTTTCTTTTATTAATTACAATTTATATACACTGTGCAAAGGAAACAAGAACATATTGTACGGTGAAAATCATGTCATCGTAATCTCGATGAAACACATTGCCAAAATTGTTTTTTCAACTTACAGATCACGACAGTAATATTATAAAAAAATATCAATGAAGTTTGACGCAAAAACTCTGCTGTAGAGTAACATTACTTTGCTTAGAGAATTAACGTTTTGTAACGATGGATGTTAAAACACCGCAAGAACTTTAAAACAAAACCCTGTTCATGCCCTTTAAATTCATTCATTGACCTATATGTTTAGTCTACCAGTGTCACGGGGAACTGTTTACATGCGACATGATTTAGTTTCACAATGAGAACGTTTATTTTTCAATTGAGTTCCAATTGAAAGCAACTGCTTTCCTCGATGCAATTGTAACAGTTACTCGTAGCATATAAAGAAAAACGTGGATTATTGGTTTAGTTCGTTAGTGAAATAAATTTCAAAATGTTTCCGATTATGTATACGGAATATTATACAATGTTTTCTTCCTTATCCTTAAAATACGGTATGAATCCTCTGAATCAATGTTCTGAGCTTCATACTCTGTGACCGTAATGTTTGCCATGTAAACAATTGTTCTTGACTTGAAATGTGAACTTCCTAAATTATGCTGAAGATTTTCGTCAAGTTATAATCTCTAACAATTACATATAATAAATGCTATTCTCATTTTTGCTACATTACCTGATGCTAGTATTTAGGTATTAGTGTCTTACCTACCTCTACATTATACAATTTGATACAAAAACACGTCAGGTATTGGCATAGCATCGCGCTCATTTTATCCAAGTTGACGTACGCTAGAATACGACGTGAAACTCAACGTCTATCTTAAAAATACGTAAGAGGCTTAGATTGCTTAGTATATATAGGGCTATATCCTGATGTTTATTCACTGTCAAAGCATTGTTTATATTCGAATGTTTATGCAAGTGTACCTTATTTTGTATGTTGGCTTAGTCTCAGCGACTTTATATCGTTATGTGGATTTCGAATATGATGCGTCACGAATTACCAACAGTACGTATTACATGTGTTCATTTTTAAGGGGCAGCAACGTTGTTACCGTGAGAACTGATTTTTTGCATGGACATGATTCACGAAATCTACAATGACCTTTTCATTAATCTAAAAATGTTAGACCACAGTCAATCCGTTGAAATTAAATAGTTTAAAGGGTGTGAAGACTCGCGCAAAAAGAAAGGTCTAATGCCGGTAATCTGACCTAGTTTCGAATGAGGTGTAACAGAAGTGTTACACACCACCATCGATCCCAGAAAATGCACACACAGCTTGCTACCGTCGGTAATTAGACACTAGTGTACCTCAGTACAAACAGCTGCGGTCAATACCCACAGCACAGTGTACTAACGATACAGCGATGGACATCTCAGGTCCAGCTAAAGATAACAAGGGATCACGTTTCATTACTGTCTGCATTTTGTAGCGACAAGAGAAAAACTTCACTCGCAAACAACGGAAAGTTAACTTTTTCAGTGCGCGGCACGCTGTTTGGGGCGAGTCTTCAATGCATTTAAAACGTTCTTGTCGTATTTTACTTTTTCCGTGAGCATAACTCAGCTTAATGCTTACATAAACCATTACAAATGATAATTTTTTATAATTGATATCAGACTCAATAACCATTTCAATTTGTAGCGCTAATAGCAGCATTTATTTATTTCGATCGCTTGGCTTGATGCCAATTTTGTTCCTCCTCAATTTATTGTTTCATACTTTATTTCATTTGTACAATCCACATTTTTGGGGATTTCGTAGCTGGACGCGTCACAGTTTGGAACTTTACGTTTAGATGCTGAAAAATTCGCTTCGAGATTGTCTGTAATGCTCATTGGTGAGACCATGACTTCACAATGAGGTACGCAAGTATGACACGTTGCTGTTTCCCCCGCATCAGCATTAACATATGTAGAAACCGTTGCATCGGCCGGTTGTGAAAAGAATGCTTTATTCGTTGAAACTGGTTTAGGAAATCCATTAGTCTTCAAATATCGAATATATATTGATAGAGCGCCAACGACAAGCACAAGGATTGATACTGATACTAGAAGAACAGCCACGACCGGAATGCAGTTACATGCTGTTAGTTGTTGGTGTTTGCCGTTGAGGGAGGGTGTAGCGAATGTCAATGGACCATGAAAAATAAAGAAAACAACAAAGACAATGCCATTAAGGTATCTTAAAACATGAGAAGTATCCAGCTAACCATTTCAACGCTAAACTTTATTAGGATACCAGTCGTCAAAAACAGGAATTAGATAATATTCAAGTATACATATTATTTATCTACTCACTTGGTTCTTTCCATTGGCTTCAGAAGATTAACAAGCAAAGGTCGTAGTATGTGAGCTAAATCAACCAACAATTATTTGTTTTGCATAGAAATAAATATATGTATTCAATATACTTCTTCAGTACGCGATCATGACTATATGGTGTCCAACATTTTTATTGTATGCTTTTCTTTTCAATTATTGCTGAAGTAGGAGCAGTCACAACTACTTGCTAGGGAACTGCTGATTCTAAGTTTGATATTTGTTTAGTCTTGGAAAATCTGAGACGCATAAACTGACCGCAACTATTAACAGATATAAACCTATAGCTACTATTACTAGACCAATCACGACAACAATAGAAGTGTCGTTAGAGGACATACCAATACCGGTTCTGACTGAGTTTTGTGTCTTACCATCTGTCATTTTTTCTTTATTATAACTCGTCAATGCTTTGGTTGATGCAATAGAACGCACGGATGCGGTCGGTGAAGTTGAAGATATAGTGGTAGTAGTTTCACGTTGCAATACGTTGATGGTAACCCATGTGGCGCCTATCCTACTACAGTTACATTCGATGAAGCAATTTTGATGAGATCTTGTTGCAGTGAACGTTCTTGATGAATCTTGAATAAAAAAGAATATTGCTGATATGTAAATCATATATTTAACATGACATTTACATTTTCACAAATCGTGAGCTGTTTTAGAAGTTCAACTTTGAATTAAGAATGTCTCTGTATCTCTAAAGTAAAGATATTTTATTTTACAGAAATGAATACTTCTGGTTTATTACCGAAACTAGATAAAATGATTGTCATGATTTTAGCCATTATTGCTGTGTTGTGGTAAATCTGGAAATCTTCCACTTACACCCTCATATTAACTTTTCATCTCTCATAAGACTGTATGCATTCATACAAAGATAAACAGCGGCATAAGGATCCGCCAAAACAAATTTCAGACAAAATTGAAGTCAGAGATTTCATAGTTTCGTTTCGTTTCGTTTCATAGAACAATATTTCAGAATATTTCATCTTTAATAGAATACAAACAATAAACAACCAGACAAATGACATGAAGAGACTTGGAAGTGATTACAAAAAGACCTTGCAAATGCTTGCAGGTGTCATCACCTCGAAACACTACAACGTGATTCCTTCTACATCGCAAAAATGTGAAGTTTAGTTAAGAAGAACAAAAAAAATGTACTTGCTCAAACCCGATACCATATATGGATATATTTTTATGCTAAAGTTTTTTTTTTCCTAGAACTGTTTGGGACAGCACTGAACAACAGCTTAACTTCATGTTTATATACTAATTCTGGTTTGTTCTGTCGGTCCCTTGCTAGAGCAGGGGCATAGGAAGGTATTAACAGTGAGTTGGAAGGCGGAAAAGCCGGTGTTGTTTAGGGTATTTCTCTGAAGAATTGTTTTCGTAGATGGTACAGTGGATCAAACGGGACGTTGGAAATTTCAACTTTTCAGTACTTTATTTTTCCTTTTTCTCCAAATATCATCTATATTCTCCAAATTTCATATTCTTTTTCAAACGTCAAATTAACTGTTCATATAAAAATACCAACTACGGACCCCTTTTTCTCGTTAGACTTTGACTATATTCGTGAAGTTTTCCACGGTGTGAAAAGTCTTGTAGGAACTAGTAAGAAATTGTGGGAACAAATTGAAAGTTGAGAAACAACTTGAAATTTGGACATATCATGTCAAATATTCGACTGTTTAATCCATTCTTTCCCATCCCAAATGGAGAGAGTTGGGGTCATGTAACCTCGTGAACCTTCCCTGTACATTATATAATAAGGTATTTGATGAATGTCACTTTTTAATTGCAGCTCCCTAACCCCATTGTGAATTCTTAAACAAATGTCATGACATGGCATAGTAAGAATAACACTTAGGTGCAACCCAACTAATATGTGGCTTTAATAGATAACCTCTTAGTTCTGAATAGTGACACGAGGATTTTTTTTCTTTGAAACTTAATTGGTGTTCAGATGGAGTTAGGTCCATCTTCAACGTCACCGCCAAGCCGTTCGATTGGTTTTTAATGATATTCTATGGAAAACAAACAGCATATTGGGACTGTACCAGTATCCAGGAAACCGTTACGATTTGTGGATTTCATACCAAGAAATTTAACAGTTAACAGAAATGTTTGATGAAACATATTAAGTTCTGGAAACCCTCCTTAGGATTCAAGTTAACACGTACCTTCTGAACAGTTGTGCCGGTTACTGTGCATTGGACACTTCACTCTTATGTATTCACCTTCTGTAACGTTGATAACATGAGTCTGCGTGGGACCAAAATCACTTGAATTGAACTGAAACCAAATATAGTTCATACATTGATGCATGCTTATCAACGGAATAATAATAACACAGTCAGGATATTACTCTTATTAATCATAAAAATAGCATACAACATTCTGTTCGGTAATGATTATAACAATGCATACACAGTCCTAAAACGACATACTAAGTAATGCATGATAGGAAGCGGGTAACACTGAAAGCGAACTCAAAAACTGTTTTCTTTCATGAAACTAAGCTCAGACGTAAACGTCTGTAAATACCGAAGTAAGGAATTTCGATTAACAATGCATTTGTAAGCGTTATATCCTAAAGTTGTCATTACAACGTAGAGCATGGTAAAGTGTTGCTTAACGCTACGTTCTCCCACCTCGATTGTTAATCTTTTGTGTAATCTATGTTAAAGCTAACTTTAAATGTCTTTCTTAAAATATACAAATTCTTACCATCAAAACGCTGTTGACACGGACTTCAAATTGGCAACCGACAAACAATCGTTGACACCCAAAGGCATATGGTGGGTTTGAGGCACAAAGACATTGGTAATATCCAGCTGTACGACTATCTATGTCAGTTAAATGAAGAACGTTTCGTCCATCATCTGCTGTTGCGTGACATGCTCTATATCTATTGTTGCATTGTTCTACTAAGAGGTCTATGCGACTTGTATTTGCAAGGAAGATGAACCAAATAAAATAAGGACAGTTTCCATCTATTCCACATCGTAAGGTGACATTTTGACCGATGACTGCGGTTGTACTTTTAGGTCGATAGTCAGAAACAATACAATCATGTTCGCTACCGCTTGTACAATAATGGATGAAAGATAAGGTTCCCAGGAATAGATAAATATGCATGATGATTTGATAATTGTTCCTTCGTGTCTACAGATGAAAGGAAATTCTGCGGTTCAAGATAAATGTAAGTAACATAGAGCACGCAAACCAGCACTAACAAACTGTACACGTTAAAGCTGCAATAGCACGTTGATCCAATTATCGAATGAGACAGAGAAACTCGTTTCGAATTGGCTCTACCGTAGTGTCATCTTTAGGGGAATATACTCATTTTCAGTAATAAAATTTTCCATAACATAACGTAATCTGCTCGGAACGTTGCGTTCTCCGCTGAACTGAATGATACCCAGCGTAATACAACATTAATCGTTTGCACACTGAATGAAAATGGTAAAATAGCCTGATGTGACTGTAAACGATGCGACAACATACGAAAATTCATGAAACAGAGTGCTGTTCATTCTTTCAAGCTCGTCCTGGAAGCTGGCTTTCTTAAGTTGTTTATAAATTCGTTTGTACGGTAGCGTATTGATTCATGCTTTTCAGCACAATATTTCTATATTGAAACAGTAAAGAAGATGTTTGGCACCGTCCGTACTACATCCGCACTTTGTTAAAATGACGATGAGTCATATTATAAGATTAAGAAAGTATATAGAACAACGAGGAAGTAGTTTCGAAAGGAATTTCGAAAGGAATGATCGCAATTTAAAGGGAAACCCAATATGAAACGAGGTTTCTCTGCAGGTTTGTCATCCTCTGCATAGATCACCTTTTCATTAAAAGTTTTATTCCAAATGTCCCAAAATACTCTTGAATACATCGATATGTTGACATGCACATAACATTGTATTCTACTTGTGGGGGAAGGGGGGGGGCAGGAACAAACACTCCAATGCAGCAAAATAACGTCCAGGAGAAAATTTCATTAGTCAACATGGAATTTTCGTTACCATAAAGTAAACCACCTTGCCATGAGCGTCAGCTTGTTAGCGTGGACTTTGCATGTCAGTATGTAATATCTAATTAACATATAAGCCTAGTATCATAGAAAGATGTCAACATTAACGATTTTATGAATGAACTTAGGAAGAGCCGTAGCCCTAACGTTTGTACGGTAGCGTATAGATTCATGCTTTTCAGCACAACATTTTTATACTGAAACAGTAGAGAAGAAGCACCGTCTGAACCACATCTGCACTTTGTAAAAATGACGATGAGTCATATTATAAGATTAAGAAAGTATATAGAACAACGAGGAAGTAGTTGAACATTAAAAGGAATTTCCAAAGGAATGATCGCCATTTAAAGGAAGGCCAGTATGAAACGAGGTTTCTCTGCAGGTTTGTCATCCTGGAAGTTTTATTCCAAATGTCCCAAAATACTCTTGAATACATCGAAATGTTGACATGCACATAAAATAGTATTCTGTTGGTAGGGGGTGGGTGAAGGGGGGGGGGACAAGAACAAACACTCTAATGCAACAAATAACGTCCAAAGGAAAATGATATCAGTCAACATGGAATTTGTGGTAACCCAAATGTCAACCGCCTTGCCGTGAGCGTCGGCTTGTTAGCGTGGACTTTGCTTGTCAGTATGTTATGTTAAAACTATTCCATTAGTCTAAGTATCATAGAAAGATGTCAACGTTAACGATTTTATGAATGAACTTAGGAAGAGCCGTAGCCCTAACGTTTTTTTGGGTGATATGTTGCTTGTTTATTTTGTGAGAAGAACTGATACTAGAGCTATGTTTTATTTAGGTTTATTAACCCTCTTCACAACGCTAATATCTACGAAAATTTCAGCAAATGGCAAACTTCCACACATGCCCTCACTTGGTCAGCACCTTTAATTGTCCAAGTTAAATAAATGCTCCACATCTGGTCCAGTCTAGCACTATATCGGTTTTCAAGACATGTATTTCTCATTCAGTAGTTGGAAAATGCCTCTACCAGTAACCTAATACAAGATAATAAAATAATATTTATACGGAAGCGTAGAAAGGATACGACATTGAATAAAAATGACATCACGTGACTACATTTGACGTACAGAACACAGTAATGGACATAATATATATTTCACATCCAGTAGTGAGTTACACATCAGGCATAATGATGACTCTAAGCTACATGTCAATTGCCACACCGCTTGATAATTTCGAATCATGGTTGGCTATTAAGTCCCATATCTATATGAGGTGAAAATTAATGACAATTGAAAATTGGAATGCTACATAATCTTCGCCTGATTAATATGCATTCAAATGTGCCATAAATCATACTGGAAACTGACTGTAATGCAAAGCCGAAGACGGTATATTCCATTCTAGTATGGTAGGGGTTTCGTAGTTATGTTTATCTTAACTTAATTTGTAGCTGTTACAGTAGGTACCGTATCACAATTAGAGTAGGGTATGTCCGCCTAAAAGGATAACCGGAAAATAGTCCTAACAGAAAATAGTCCTAAGGTGACCTACTCTAGTGTGTTTTTATTGGGCATAATTATTACTTCTCCACTATTTAAGTTTGTATTTGAAATGTTCGTACACTATTTAGTAACAGCGAAAAGTTGAGGGGGCTCTTACAACTTGTATATGTATTATTACCTTTCCTTCATAGTAGTGAGCTGTACATGGTGCTCGCTGTATTATTCGAATCTAATACATACAGTACACTGCGTTGTTTATCATTTACTACATATACGGAAAGCTTTATATTAACGATAAAGTATTAATAAGCCAACCCGCGTTTTTCAGATCTGGCAACTACTTTACGTTTTGTATCATGTGGAAAGGAATGCTACTAGCGAGTAACTCATTATCACATCTCCACTTTACCTATATTAGCGTATGGCAGCATGGTTAACCTTTTTTCTTACCAAATTAGTAATTGATTAACTACCAAACTATGTAACTAAAATAACTAGCTCATAAACTTAACAACCAAGAAAGTAACTAATTACATAACTTGATATTAACATTTCGGCTAAAAACAATAGAATCTGTTTCTTCCAAGTCCTCCATCCACGTCATGAATATACTCTCCTATCATGCTACTGGGAGCGGGTCATAGTCCTCACAAAAGCCGATTGTACATAGAATGATTAGCACACCCTTGTGGAACTCAATTGTTTTACTTGCTCACAGGTAGATGAGTAGAGGTAGGGAATCAGGTGTGTTACATTGAGATACACGACTTTGCATCATGTATAAACTGAAGGGCCTTTTTGAAGTAACGTTCGTATATAATTGAACGTGATTTGTCACAATTATCTTATTGGGTCATTCCATATCAAATCACTAAATTTTGGAGTATGTTGTAGTTCGACATCTTTGAAAAATTCCCAAATTTATTTTATGATTGGAACACCACAATATAAGCATATTCTGAAAATTTCAGTTGCATTGCTTCACAGTTGGCCGATTTATCACACTGTGGCCACCGTGGCATTTTGGCATTTTCTTGACTTTTGAGGTCTCATTTCTCAGCAATTAAACATCCTACTACCTTTCTATTACAGATGCATATAGAGTCTATCCTATAGATCAGGAATATAAAAAAAAATTAGGCTACAAAAATATTGTCTTGTGGAGTTAGGTCAACATAAAAGTGTCAAAATATTCGATTTTTGTACTTTTCACTAAAAAATGTGCTATTTTTAGTGATGAATTGCTCCTAAACCATTGCTTCAGGGTACTTGATTCTTTCAGAGATCATTATGTCTAGTACAAACAATACAAAATAATGATTAAAATGCTTTCCTATCATATATTTGCAAGTTGTGCAACTCTAAAGTTGCTATTTCATGCTGCGATTCAGCATGAGGTAGGGGTTTTGATGCCAATTTTTTACCAAAGTAACCATTTCAGAGCTGTCAGGGTTTTATACTTTTATATATAAGTATTAAATTCTTACACCAAAACAAATTTCAGGGTTCTAGCTTTTCTCAATATTAATTTATGAAGTTGTTAACTTTTGCTCCGATGTACAAAAGAGGTCGTCTTTGACAGCCAATAACTCAAAACGCGTCATGTTGAATAATTCGATAATTTTTTCTGGATGAGATATAGTACCACCCTGTTTGTACAAAAACTTTCAGGGGAGTATTTTGCCTTATTTTGAAATGAAAAATCCTCAAAGTTTGGGATTTTTACAAAAAAACGTTTTTGCCTGTTTGATGTTCCATGTGTTTTGAGCCTGAGTATTGTACTTCAAGGTCATTCAATCCAGTACTGTGCAGTTTTAATTTCATATAAACAAATACTATTTGCCATGTACTTGTCTGTTTCTGGTTTAATTCATTTAATTAAAAGACTTAACTATATAAATGAATGTCAACCAGTACACACATACAGTGTGTACAGTACATACATACAGTACATGTAATGGGTGTACATGTACAGTGTTTATAAGTGTTAGGTGTAAACATAGTCTTCTGGCACTCATTGTCCTTATCCAAATGGATCCCACCAAACATGATAGTAGCCCATGCAATGTATTGTATGCTTCTGGTTTAATTCACTTAATTTAAAAGACTTTACTATAAAATGAATGTCAATCAATACATACATGTACGGGGTGTTTGATTAATTCAAATGTGCAGAACATTTGTGAAACACTTCAAAGTACAGTTTACAAAAAAATACTTTTCACAAAGTTGTGTATAACCACACAATGGACAACCCAACATTGAAAATATATATTTTCTGCATGTTCACTTTAAAGAGACAGGCTTTGATTGCTGAGAAGGATTTTATAAGTGGGTACAGTAATCAATACAGTAAGTGTTAATGTAAAGGTATTCACTTTAGATAATAGTTAATAAAGCACCAGATACACAGGTCAGTCAGTTTAAATCTTACAATTGTTCTTAACCCATTCATAAATTTAAGATGGAAAACAGGAAGGACCAGCAACACAAAAGCTCCAGATTCATCTTTCAAAAGAAACTGTTGGACTTGCATACAACTCAAAATACAATGCTATTGTAGTATCGTCTCAGGCTGTCTCTATGATGGATGCACTTTTACCCTTAGAGGACTTTGAATAAATTTATGTGCTAATACTTTTCTGTAATAATGTGAAAATGGCTGGGCTAGTATCATGTTTGATCGGGATCCATTTGGATAAGGACAATGAGTGCCAGAAGACTATGTTTACACCTAACACTAATACACACTGTACATGTACACTAAATACACACACTGCACATGTACACCCAATACAATGCAATGTGTACATTTAGTACAAGTATAGCATGGGTTATGTTTCCTTATCCTATTTTGGGAATACAACAATCACCTTTGCTACCGCCCCCTCCGCAAATCGTCACCTAACTATATTATGTTGAAAACGACAAAGGCGAAACAGTTTGAAACTACGTGGGCGGGCATTGGACAGTATTTAACGCTTGACAATAACTTTACAGCCTCGGATAAAGATCGCTTTAACGATATTTTAGAGAGGAACAAAACCCCTTCATTCGTCGTCATATAGGACAAAGGTGGATAAATTATTAGACGAACCAAAATTGGTGAGATCGAAAATTCACTAAATATACTAACAATCTATTCATCGGATCCGGCCTTCATCTATTTCTCTATGTATATGCGTCAGCATCCTTCTACAGATAATTACACTGTTCGGAATGAAATCCAGTCTCGTATGCTTATATGTTATAAGTAGAATGACAACAAAGAGGTGAAGGTATTTGTTACCTTGATTTTTATTTAAACTTCATCTTTGTGTATAAACTTTGTTTATATAGCAACGAGACAGATGAAAGAAGGAAATACAAAGCGCAGCAACGACAAAAATGTGAACACAATCTATTGTTTCTTTCTGAAAGAACTAAGAAGTAATTTGGAATTCAAAATTATAAAAGAAACACTTTTTAATAGCTGCTAAAGCAAAGTTTAACTTCCCATGTTGCCATATGATATGAATGCTCTAGTTTTATTTTATCTACAGGTTTAAACTGCTTGATTCTAACTTTTTGTGTTGTCAATGGTAACAGCTTGTTGTTACCAGAAGGTTTAGACCCCTCTAATTATACAATATTTATCTTCAAGAAGGAGCCAACTTATCAGATACTTTCGTGTTCCTTTAATCACAGTTTGCTATGAAACAAATTCCCAACAGTGCAGTTTTAATTTCATATAAACAAATACTATTTGCCATGTACTTGTCTGTTTCTGGTTTAATTCATTTAATTAAAAGACTTAACTATATAAATGAATGTCAACCAGTACACACATACAGTGTGTACAGTACATACATACAGTACATGTAATGGGTGTACATGTACAGTGTTTATAAGTGTTAGGTGTAAACATAGTCTTCTGGCACTCATTGTCCTTATCCAAATGGATCCCACCAAACATGATAGTAGCCCATGCAATGTATTGTATGCTTCTGGTTTAATTCACTTAATTTAAAAGACTTTACTATAAAATGAATGTCAATCAATACATACATGTACGGGGTGTTTGATTAATTCAAATGTGCAGAACATTTGTGAAACACTTCAAAGTACAGTTTACAAAAAAATACTTTTCACAAAGTTGTGTATAACCACACAATGGACAACCCAACATTGAAAATATATATTTTCTGCATGTTCACTTTAAAGAGACAGGCTTTGATTGCTGAGAAGGATTTTATAAGTGGGTACAGTAATCAATACAGTAAGTGTTAATGTAAAGGTATTCACTTTAGATAATAGTTAATAAAGCACCAGATACACAGGTCAGTCAGTTTAAATCTTACAATTGTTCTTAACCCATTCATAAATTTAAGATGGAAAACAGGAAGGACCAGCAACACAAAAGCTCCAGATTCATCTTTCAAAAGAAACTGTTGGACTTGCATACAACTCAAAATACAATGCTATTGTAGTATCGTCTCAGGCTGTCTCTATGATGGATGCACTTTTACCCTTAGAGGACTTTGAATAAATTTATGTGCTAATACTTTTCTGTAATAATGTGAAAATGGCTGGGCTAGTATCATGTTTGATCGGGATCCATTTGGATAAGGACAATGAGTGCCAGAAGACTATGTTTACACCTAACACTAATACACACTGTACATGTACACTAAATACACACACTGCACATGTACACCCAATACAATGCAATGTGTACATTTAGTACAAGTATAGCATGGGTTATGTTTCCTTATCCTATTTTGGGAATACAACAATCACCTTTGCTACCGCCCCCTCCGCAAATCGTCACCTAACTATATTATGTTGAAAACGACAAAGGCGAAACAGTTTGAAACTACGTGGGCGGGCATTGGACAGTATTTAACGCTTGACAATAACTTTACAGCCTCGGATAAAGATCGCTTTAACGATATTTTAGAGAGGAACAAAACCCCTTCATTCGTCGTCATATAGGACAAAGGTGGATAAATTATTAGACGAACCAAAATTGGTGAGATCGAAAATTCACTAAATATACTAACAATCTATTCATCGGATCCGGCCTTCATCTATTTCTCTATGTATATGCGTCAGCATCCTTCTACAGATAATTACACTGTTCGGAATGAAATCCAGTCTCGTATGCTTATATGTTATAAGTAGAATGACAACAAAGAGGTGAAGGTATTTGTTACCTTGATTTTTATTTAAACTTCATCTTTGTGTATAAACTTTGTTTATATAGCAACGAGACAGATGAAAGAAGGAAATACAAAGCGCAGCAACGACAAAAATGTGAACACAATCTATTGTTTCTTTCTGAAAGAACTAAGAAGTAATTTGGAATTCAAAATTATAAAAGAAACACTTTTTAATAGCTGCTAAAGCAAAGTTTAACTTCCCATGTTGCCATATGATATGAATGCTCTAGTTTTATTTTATCTACAGGTTTAAACTGCTTGATTCTAACTTTTTGTGTTGTCAATGGTAACAGCTTGTTGTTACCAGAAGGTTTAGACCCCTCTAATTATACAATATTTATCTTCAAGAAGGAGCCAACTTATCAGATACTTTCGTGTTCCTTTAATCACAGTTTGCTATGAAACAAATTCCCAACAGTATACACTATATTGAATAAAACGATTCAAAGTGATGAAAACACTACTGCTACTACTTCGACGTTTATTTTGTCATTATAATATACGTCAGCTAAAATTAAGTTAATAGACACCATGAAAATTAAACAAATGTTTAAAACTATATTATTACCAAAAAGTGTTTAATTGAAGTTTCTATGACTAATTTCTTTAAAAAAGAACGAATGTTTTATATTACAAGTTCATCTTAATCAACTATGTAGCTAACACATAATGACATTTTGTATTCCTATCTTGATGCATTAAGTCTGCCTCCTTTACCCCCTCATTTATTCCATGCAGCTACGGTTGTTTGATACATGACAGTTACAATATCAGTCATATGGACATCAGTAGCGGAGCGTCCATACAGTCAGGGGGGGGGGGGGCCCCCCCTGACGGACTGAAATGGACTGCTGGCGCCCTTTTCAGCTTTTTACCACTTTTTACTTATTTGCGATTATTGACTTTTTTATTGCGCTCTCATCTACCTATTGACATTTGTCACATTTTGTTGGTGTAATTTTCTGACAAAATGGCGATAACACCTATTTATTCTTCGTTTATCTGCAAATTAGCAAGGCCCGGAAAGGGTCATTTCCGGCGATCTAGAGTGTATCTTTACTCAAAAATTTTCTGTACGCTCCGCGCCAACCAATGGTGGCGCTCCGCTTAGATAGTGTCGAAAGCGCCCCTACAGACTATTCTCGCCCCCCCTGACCAATACCCCTAGCTCCGCCACTGATGGACATAGACCGATATGCAAGCAAAAATACCCGAATGACATGAAAAATCAAATCAAAAACAACAACTAGAGGCAAAAAATAAACTGATGGGATAACTCAAGACAGAGAGCATTTTGTAGCTGCATAAAAATTAACCCTTTTCTTGATATATTTGCTTAAACATTATCTTGTTTTGTAAAGATAAACATGTTGTTTTGAAACCCATCCTTGTAATTCTATGAACAGTGCAGTCGCAAACCAAACGCTCATAACTCTCTGCATGTATTGTACAAAAACTGAAAATCTCTAGTTTTACCAATAAGAAATAAACTAAAATTTATTTGCAGCACTATTCTATGAACAAAAGGAATTGAATTCGGGAATGATTAACCTCTGCATGTTACAAAAACGTCGTCAATCCCTCTCAGTGAATACATTATAATAAAAACAAAAGTTCTAAAGCTCCTCGGTTATATTAAAAATGAATGAAGTAAGTATCTCAGAATGGATTTAACTGCGATATCGAGTTTGTATTAATCACCGTATTAAAACATTCATCCTTTTCGGTTAATAATGTTATTCCTCACTCAACCATATTTTCTCAAAGTAGCGTGCAAGGGTTGAGGGGGTGAGGGTATAATCAATTAATCCAAAGTATCAAGGAAACTGTAGCTTATCTAATTAGAACCAGAAGTTACAGCTCTCAAGCGACAAAGGAGCATACTTACTGATAAATCAGGTCTAACATATATCATATTATTTCTAAATTGCCCGTGATTCCAGTAAAACACAGAACTGTCTGTACCATTATGGATTTTAGTCCAAAGAAGAGCAGATCCTCAAACCTCTCAGTTGGATAAACGCCACATCACGCATAAGCAACAGTCTTTTATCATAATTTTCTTAAAAGTTAATATAATAGATCATAATAAATATGTTTTCCAGTTGCCGTGGTAACGTCTTCTAGGAAAGCGCAATTATATTTCAAAGGTAACAGCGTGTCTCTCTTTAAGACTAACTCCACCGTATAGATGCAAACAACATGTAACGTGTTTATCAATGAAACTAACTCCACCGAATAGATGCAAACAACATTTAACGTGTTTATCATTAAGACTAACTCCAGCGTATAGATGCAAACAACATGTAACGTGTTTATCAATGAAACTAACTCCACCGTATAGATGCAAACAACATTTAACGTGTTTATCAATGAAACTAACTCCAGCGTATAGACGCAAACAACATTTAACGTGTTTATCATTAAGACTAACTCCACCGTACAGATGCAAACAACATTTAAATCGTTTATCAATGAAACTAACTCCACCGTATAGATGCAAACAACATTTAACGTGTTTATCTATGAATCTAACCCCACCGTATATATGCAAACAACATTTAACGTGTTTATCAATGAATCTAACTCCACCGTATAGATGCAAACAACATTTAACGTGTTTATCAATGAAACTAACTCCACCGTATAGATGCAAACCACATTTAACGTGTTTATCAATGAATCTAACTCCACCGTATATATGCAAACAACATTTAACGTGTTTATCAATGAATTTAACTCTACCGTATAGATGCAAACCACATTTAACGTGTTTATCAATGAAACTAACTCCACCGTATAGATGCAAACCACATTTAACGTGTTTATCAATGAAACTAACTCCACCGTTTAGATACAAACAACATTTTAACGTGTTTTGTTTACAGATGCGTACAAGTCAGACACATCGTTGTTCCTTGCGGTTGTCTTGTTTACTTCTGCGTAGACAGGAATACTAGCAAATTTTGAGTCTTCTTTTTCGGTATCGCCTTCCTCTTTCTCTGTCGAAGAACCATTCGTTGCAGATAATATTGATTTTAAGTCATTCACTGTTGAGCAGGTTTTATGATCTGCATTTATCACCTTTGTGAGAGTTTCCGATTCACGACCTGGGGACGTAGAATTCACTACACTGTGTTCGGTATTACCTTCTTTTGCTACACAAACTGCTGGTTCATCCAGCTCGAAAATATTCTTTTCTGGTGTCAAATTTATATTATGTACCTTATCAACGAATGCATACGTTGGAATCGCTGTCTCTATTGATGCGGGATTCATCGAATGATCCCTGGGTATTGAGTTTGTTTTTCGATTACTTTTGTAATAACCAATGTAGACGCATACAACGACAACGATAATAGAAACAGTTAAAGCTGCTAATAAGAGACCAACCAAGAATGGAAGATAACTACCGCCAGTCGTCACTGCGTTCGAATCGGTTGATGTATCTCGATACGTCACTGATGTACTGTTATACGTGACTGCAGTCGCTGATGCACTGTATTCTGTTGATGCTATTGTGGTCGTATCATCACGGTGCAAAACGTTGACGATAATCCCTGCAGTGCATATTTCATCGTAAAGACATTCGATCAAGCAATTCTGTTGGGATCTTGATATTGTAAAATTCGGTGAACCTTGAATAGACAAACATATCGTACATTATTATATATCGGTGTTCATACAGAGCAGTTTGTCTCAGACAGAGCAAAATTAGAAAGAGAAAATGAATAATAACTGAATTATTAATTGGCTTGGAAAGTGAAAGAGCTCCCCGACCCCCCCGGATTCGAACCAGGACAGAAAATGCACCGAATTGCATCATCTTGATTAAGATTAAATATGTGTGAATTCTTAGGCTTAGTTTTATCTCAATACTACTGGGCAACGTCGACGCATCCGTGACACAATATGGCAGTTAAAGCTATAGTCATAATCATAACAAATACATACTGGAGGTTAAATGGTAGAAAAGAAGATACATAATGTTATATAAAGACTGCCAACATTGAACAGAGTAAGTGTATTATTACATGTTTATGTAACAATATTTAATTATCTAACTGAACAATAGCTATGTACAGTATAGTGACTATAAACACTAATGAACGGAACACCATGCAGAGTAATGATAATGTCCACCCTTGCATGTCGACTAAATATCCGGCGAAAATAATACGAAACTTGTGAAATGAAAGTCATTGATAAAATCCTCAGATTCACATTTCTTTCCGTGTTTGTTACGTGAAAAACACAGTAATCACTGCTATTATAACTATACATAAACTATAAGGTACCCCAAGATTTCTTTTTGAAATGGAAAATGAACTGATGACATAGCCTTAACAATTACCGTAATTCAACATATTAAGTTTTAAATGTCGCCTCAAACTTACGATGGAACGTAATTGTTTCAATGAAATGCAATGAAACAACAACGACAGTTAGATCTGTGTGTGTGGCCCATAATGAGATAGGATGATTTAAAGTAACAATGAATTAATTTAACTTCTTTTATATCAATAATGAAAATAATAGCTATCAAGACAGGTATCGTGGTTCGTTAACTTTACTCTGTTTTTGTATTGTCACATCATACTCAAGATTTGATAAATATCTGCTATTTGTAAATGTGCACATTGTTTTAGACATACATTTAGTGAGATTTGGATTAGTTAGTCAATAACGTCAAGCGTTTCTTTGACGTTATCAACCGAGTTTGTAAATTGTGTACTCATATATACGTTTACAGATAACATAATGTCCTAAATAATTGAGATGTACGGTAATTTTCATGACACTAAATATAATATTCAAACATAATTTGCTACTCCTCGTTTCTCCACCAGAGATGAGATCATGTGCCTGATACGATTCAGCTAGTTATACACTACTGAAGGAAATACATAACTTCAGGCTCCACACCATTAATATTTGATATATATATTAGTAAAATGAAACCCTGTGAGATTGATAAATAATGTCCACGTTACTGGTGAGATATTCATGATACCCCGCAACGTATTACGTTTCCAGGAGTAGCATCGTTCCTGCATTGGAAGGATTTACTACCACCAAGATGTAGCAAGTTCTAATGCATCTATAACTTTGAGATATCAATACTACTTGGATGTTTGGTATTTTGTTATAATCTGATTTAATCACCATAATGTGATTGTGTTCTCTGTTTAACTGTACCATTGGCAATGATACATGTAAAATATTTACATTACATGTTGGAACCTTTAATATGGTATTTTCACCTACCGATATTAGAACAGTTTGTTTTGAATGTACTCGTCTCTGGACATGTTACTGCTACACGCTCACCCTCTGTTACACTGAATAAGGACATTTCCGTAGTTCCAACATTACTTGCGTTGAACGTCTTCAAATGAAATAAAATATAATAATAATAATGTATTGTCTATTGAACAAATAATCATATACCAGATTGAATATGTCTACTCCACATATGGAAATCAATAGGAACCATTGTATTCTTAAACAAATTAAATTTAAGTGTATGTACATTTACACTATAAATAATGAAGAAGCACTTCAAGTGAAATGCCTTACTTAATGCACCGCATGTACGGAATCGATCCGTACTACTTTAAGAAATAACATCTCCTATATCACTACTTGTGTATGATGATAACCTCAAGAGAAAAATAACCCACAAAATAGCTTGTTCTAAAGTAGTTGTAGTAGTTGTAGTAGTAGTAGTAGTAGTAGTATATAGTAGTAGTAGTAGTAGTAGTAGTAGTAGAAGTAGTAGTAGTAGTAGTAGTAGTAGTAGTAGTAGCAGTAGTAGTAGTAGTAGTAATAGTATAGAGTATTAGTAGTAGTAAAATCTTACCTCTAAACTGCTTTCAATAAGGACTTGAACTTGGCAGATAGTTATTACTGTCAGTTGTTGACATGTAAATGCGGTTGCTGTTGTGGTGGGGTATCTACAAACACATTGATAAAATGTGGGTGAGTTCTCATCTATACTATTAACACGGAGAACATTTGATCTACCGGGTCTTGTCTCGTGGTATGCGTTAAACAAGGTGTTGGTAGCACCTTCCGAAACGGAAATGATTGCACTATTCTGTGTATAGATTCGCCAAACGTAACTCGGGCAACCTGCCTTTTGTCCACATACGAAGATGGCAGTTTGACCGATGGCTGCTGTTGTTTCTTCAGTCCCATAAACAGAATACTCACACGGGCCCATGCACACTACACAACGGAGAATGTTCAAAGAAAACCATACGAGAACACCAAACATATACATAATTGATGTATATGTTCCACCAATAATTAGATCAAAAAGAAGTAATCCTGTTATTCTAAGATTGACTAAAGGTAAAGAAAGGTAACACATAAACAGGGGAACTGCGGTAAACACTGAACCTATTTTAACAGCGAAACCTACTAGGAAAGGTTGTCGTTATGTTCTGATTCAAGGAAACACCTCACCTGTCAGTAGTTAATTCAATTTGATCTTTGTTTCAAAGTTGTTATCCTTGACCAATAATAAAGACATGTAACGTACGTATGACACTTTAATATACAACACTTTGTACAGAAGAAAATATAGTAAAATAATCCACACAATCGATAACTGGTGAGCTGTCCTTGTTGAGGTAACTGTACGATTGAACGATTTAAACTGATGTGTGACAACATAGCATTGATTGCATTCATAGGCCTACATATATATGAAAATGTACCGTTCTTAACGACTATAGGATATCCGCACATGATGTCATAAGGAAGTATTTGAAAAATGACATTTCAAGAGTAAGCTTATCAGAAATGCGAGGTGTTCTCTGTGTGTGTGTGTTTTTGTATTGCAATTGACGTTTCTATATTTAACATTACCGTTTCCTGCTTGTATTCTATACACTGTCGGATAGCTACAGTTAAACATTAACATTATAACTATAATCATGGGCGGGATTAAGGGGGGGTGGGGCAAGAGGGGGCATTTGCCCCCCCCCCCACTTTTTCCCAAATCTTAGTTCACTTTTTTGTCGTTTTTGCAGACAAATGTGCACAACCCTAATCGAAATTATTCCCCCACAACAGCTCTATCAAATAGG
>KN884837.1:939-12563 GCA_000934455.1 Apostichopus parvimensis | reverse complement strand
ACAGTATGTTACAATACAAGGTATGGCTAACACTACAGTATGTTACAATACAAGATATGTCTAACACTACAGTATGTTATAATACAAGGTATGGCTAACACTATAATACAAGATATGTCTAACACTACAGTATGTTACAATACAAGGTATGGCTAACACTACAATATATTACAATACAATGTATACTGGTTACAGTACAGACTGTGTAACGTAACAAACACTTGTTATACCACAATGATATTAAACTACTCTTCTATGCTGTGGCGATCATACGTTGTTGATAAAATATTACAAATGGATGTATTTGAAATGCATTGTTCAAACAAATTCCCTAATATCAGAGGTTGCTTCAAGGTATGGCAAAATTACACCATGAGTAGATAAATAACAGACTCGGGGTACATGCGTGGTAGTAATAATGAGATGAGTATTATGCCGTTATTAGTGATAGTAGTAATATTGTGTAAATGCAACAATTAAACAGGACTGGTATGATGATAGTAAATACATATTTACTGCCATTCAGCAAGTACCGTGATCCTTACTTTCATTTTGATATTTTATGACTTATTGTTCTTCTTTATATTAACAATGTTGATACATGATATTTGGTTTAGAATTGTTAAAACAATTCCATGTCGTTAAATGCAAGATAAGTTTAAGCTGTGAGGGGATGTCCTAGTGATGGTAAGCCAGTGTGATCCTAAATGAAAATCCTGCAGGTAAAAATGGTTATTCATATAATATATTTTTATTTAAAAATGTGTAGCCTAGTTATAATTTATTGAGAGTCTTAAATGCATCGCTCCGGTTAAGTTAATAAATATACTTTGTTCATTTCATTTTTATTCTGTTTTTTAGTTTTGTGGCCGAGTAATGCCTGTTACCTTGATCTCCAATCCGGTAAATGGAAGAAGGTTGGTTAGACTTTTGTTCTGTTTTCAAATAATGAGCATCGTGCATTTTTGTTTTCCTTTAAACTTTTACGCATAAGCTTTCTGTTTTTTTTAATTTTCTCTAATGTCTAACCATGGACAGCTATACGTATGATTCAATATTAATCGTTTATACTTGCACTAACTAATTCATCCCATACAAGGCGACTAGTCGTCATGGCTATATAAGGCATGTTAGTGTTTTGACTTTAGTTAGTATTGTAAAGACTAGTAACTTGGGACTTGATAATATATATCATTTTCATAAATCATTATTTTATACCTTATCATTTCTCATATGTTATTGCTAAAACAATGTTTATCTTGTTTAATAGGCTGATGACGTTCAAACCATTACAGAGTTGTGTTCACAAGGTGTAGTCATCAGTAACAAAGACACTGTGTTAGTACAGAAGTCAGCCATAGAGCTCCTGCTAAAAGCGTCCAGTCATAATGTAAGTAACCCGTCACTGGGTCACGTGAGTACGGAACATGTAGAAATCTAATATTACATAATCTCTTCTAGATCACTTTATTGTGAGGAAGATAACATAATTAAAAATGCTTACTTTTGATCATTATTGAGATGTGTTTGTAAACCAAGAATTCAATCAAGCCTCACCATAAGCATTCAGCAAATTTTAAACATAACATAAACTATTCATTACTATCCCTGTTTCTCCCTCTAATTGTCTGTCTTTAATGGAATAAGTCAATATTACAAAACACCTTCCTCTGAAAAGTAAATTATTCACTTACCTATCACCCTTAGCTAAAACCTCAAAAATACATATCACTCCACTCCAACCCCACCAGTCATGGGGTACAGTTTAAACATCTAACTGAATTCGTGGCTTTGGTTAGGTAAAGTTTAAACACAAAGAGATTTTCCTTAATCATTAAATATGATAAAAAATAATTGTAAAACCGATAAAATGATACTTTTAAGAAATGAACATCAATATATTTACAACCCCAAAAACCCATTGCTACCCCCCCCCCCCCCCCCCCATTCCACCTCCGACATTAAATTGTCACTCAACTTGTATTTAATAAATAATAACCATACATACAGTCCCTTACATAAATCTATTTAAATAACCAACCTAACACTTCCTCATATTTTACCCTCGTCATGAAATGGTAACTCCTGAATCGACAACTGTCTGTGATAACGATGATGAACAGAGATTAAAGAAATTTTTATAATTAAACAACACTGAAAATAACTATAATAAAACAACAAGTGCTTGTAAAACAAAACAAAACAAAACAAAATAAAACAAAAATTCAATATTACCCTCCTGTTATACAATAAATAAAAACATATGTAAAATATGTCACACCATTGGCTGTCATGACTGTTTTTCCTTCATCTGCCTTAATGGAACTTTACTTAAAGTAAACAGTAAACAACAACAAATATGTACGAATTGTTTTGATTTGCTTAACAAACAACTGACCATAAAATCGCTTGCAAGTCAACTTTTGTATATTATTCAAAACAAACGCAAATTCTATAGCACTACACTATCAATAGAGTTTGAAAAACTTTGTTTAAATTCAGGAGTGAATGTATACATATAAAGGTCAATATTAAAAACTGTTTGTATACAAAGGATAAAAAGATACCTTATTTTCAAACATAATTAACGATAAAAGCTGTCAAATGAATTACAACTGCTGGTATCATTATTCACCTATACAATTCTTGACTTGTAGGCAAATGGATTTAAAAAAAACAAAAAAACAACAGCAACAATTTATTTACTATACCTACTCTGATCCATTTCCTGGAGTAACAAAGGATCTTTTGAAAATAAAATATTAAAGTCTCTTTCAAACAAGCATATCTAGAGTTAGGAATAAAATGTTGTGATGGGGATTTCAGCTAGCACAAATGATAAACAAATTTTATTCATTTATTTATTAAAAATTTATTTATTTATTTATTTATTTATATTTTTATTTATTTTTTATCTAAAAAATTCTCCATCAATGCCAACTTGTTGTCTACTACCAACAGACAACGATTAATGAATGATTTAGATCTATTTTCTATACGGCACTGATACTTTGTGTACAGATTTGAGGTCTAGCAGTACAAGACAGGAACCTCCCACATGGAATAGTAGTTTGTTAAAAATAATGTTTACTAGTAAACAACAATTTATTACGTATTGTTTCAATATTATTCAGCAACAAATAAAACGTATAGATAACAACTTGTTGTGATTTTCCAAACGCAAGTAGCATTTAAATATTGTTATTAACCAGACTCACCACCCTTGATTTGTAGTCAAAGCAGATTAACAAAATATATTTAAAACTAAACAACAAACAACAACACTTAGTTACCCACGTATGTTTATTCTTCAACAACAAACATAATGTTATTTTTTATTCTCTTTAAACTTATTTCTTCAAAAAGAAGCACAAAATAATCTCAGTAAACACAATTATATTAAATTAAATAGGATCAGTTGTTTGCAAACGAGATAAACAATAGTCATA
The DNA here is from genome assembly GCA_000934455.1 of Apostichopus parvimensis. Classification (NCBI taxonomy): domain Eukaryota; kingdom Metazoa; phylum Echinodermata; class Holothuroidea; order Aspidochirotida; family Stichopodidae; genus Apostichopus; species Apostichopus parvimensis. Next base: position 9,114 of record KN884837.1, on the reverse strand, counting down.
GCTGCACTCAAAATATGAACAATAACATATATGAGAAAATGTTTACATGATATTACCACCGTAAACCAACCACCCCTACTTCCTTAGGAAGAACAGATTCTCAAATATATATATAAAGTAAACAATAAATAACAAACACGTGTTTTAATATTCTTCAGAAAGAAGCAATGAGACAAAACGTGTATGTTAGTGTTATATCTATTAATAAAACAACAGAGGAATATCTGATTACACGGATTTCAGTCAAAGTTAATACATAATAAATAACAACAGATGTTTTTAAACAAGATATACAGTTTCACACTAGTTTCAAACAAATAGTTACATTAAAATAAGTTACACCTATTGATTGCATCCCTCTTTGCTTTAACCCCACCCCTCCCCCCTAACTCAACCCTTGTAGGATAATTCAAAGAAATATTTAAAGTAAACAACAATAATAAATACATTGTTATGACTATATTTCTTATTTTCCTTTCTTCAGGTTTCCACCTCCCCGTACAACACAAATTACATTTAATATGTATAAGCGGTCTACATGCTCCCCCACCCCAAATCACCCCTCCTTACCCCTACCACACCCATCTCTACCCAGTGCGACACCCATCGGTCCATTTATCTCTCACCCCTTGCACACGCTTTGACAATAACAACATAACATTCACGATGGTAAACCATATCCACGCCCTCCCTCGCACTAAGACACCCTCCTAATACCCCGACCAAATATCACTTAATAAAAATTAATGAAACGTAGATTAAACAAACTTTAGAAATAAAATTACCCTTTTTTATCAAGTTCAAACCACTAATTATTATATAATCAGCAAAACAATAACCAAAATATGATTAAAATAAACAAACTATCATTTGATTAATATTAATTTAAATGATAAAAAAGGTAATATTCCTAAGTCGATTATAATGTTATTATTTTCAAGTATTTATCCTGTAAACAAACATGATGATATTAATTATATTCATTATTTACCTTTCTTCAGATTCCCATAGACTGGGTGACTCTAACCGGGTCCTTTAGTAAGATTGATGAAGATGGGAACATTATCCTCTCCTCTGGTCTCTCTCTACCAATCATAACATCAATAGAGATTATGGGCATACACACAGAGGAAGGGAGAGAAATGAATAAACATGAAGTTAATGGAATATTAAACTATGTACAACACTCTCAGAGATTCAAGCAACTGGAGTAAGTGTAATTAATAGTTATGTGTATAATGTAAGTCATTAATTAAATAACCACTTGATACTAATGATGTAAACAAGATAAGAATTATTGATATAGTTATATTTAATAGTTATTGAAGGTTATTTATTACTAGGTTTAGATAAATGTCGAAGTAAAACAAAACGAATGAAAAGAAATTGGATAAAGAAATAAACTAACAATGAAAGAACAGTCATCAGGTGAAGAATATGATTAATGGGAGAGTAAAATAGAGACAAAATGAGACAGAAACACATAGATTTGACCTATAAATTTTTCAGAAGAATGAAATTTGTTAAATAAAAAGGCATACGGCCCTAACTAACACTTAAAAATAATATATCTCATTGAAATAATAATAATAATCATAATAATGATAACAAGTAGGATTTAATTAGATCAAGATATGAGGCATCATTACTGCAAGAGTAAAATATAAAACAAAATTGCCAAAAGCAACCCAAAGTAAATATGTACAAACTTCGATCATTTAGATTAACCAAAAGAAATTAATAAGATAAAAAGGAAAAGAAAAAAAACTAAATGTTTTATCAGGACTCTTTCACTTCTTAATTAATATGTGACTTAACTAATAATTGATGCACATTGATATTTACTTAAAAAACAGTGATATAAATTAACAGATTGTAATTTTCTTCATCAATTCATATGGAACCCCTCTCAACTATATTACCATAAGCTTTCCTTAATTCACCCCTACAATTATGTCAGACCACTTACCCCATTCATTATGTTTATAATACTTGGGGTATCTTGTTAATAACGCCATTTATCCCCATGACCACCACCCCCTCCCTCCCCCCACACACACACCCCCTGCAATTACGCCGGAACACTTATCCTATTTCCTGAACCTGTTTATAACACTTGGGGTATCTTGTTAATAACGCCATTTATCCCCTTTCACCCCCCCCCCCCCCCCCACACACACACACTCAGCAAGGTCTCCTGTCATATCATTATCGTCACCCTCTTCTGATCAACAACCTGTGTTCACCTCATCCACTCCAACCCTTTGCTCTTCATCCCCCCCCCCATACCCGCCCCATGCAACAACAAGCTCACGATGTATGCATATTATTAACCCACATAGCATAACAGTCAATGCCCACACAGTAGAGACCATTAAAACAGTCTATATACAAATAACACTCAAAATCACGTATATATATTTTCTCTTCGATTCTCATTGTTTGCAGAATATACTAATATAAATAAGCACAGTACATCTGTTTTTAGCTTAATATTTCAGAAGATTTTACTGTAAATGCTTTCTAACAGTGCAGTATTCTGCTAAACACTCCTCCCTCCCCCCCCCCCCCCCCCCCCCGCCACACCCCCTTCCCAAACCTACAAGGCCTATGACCCTTCCTTAATCTCTATATACGGTACACTGTGTTGTCACCAAATTTGCAGTTGCAAAAATGAGCCTTGTCATATATACCCAATACTGTACACATTTATATCATACATCTGTACGTTAACCATTTCTTCACATTTCTACTCAGACAGTACATATTATTTTCTCCTAAAAGTCTGTTCAACTTATTTCATCATTTTTTTCTCTTGCTGATGATGTACACTGACTGTACTGACACTTTCAATAGTTAAACATTTTCTTTTGTTCAACACCTGTCAATCAAATACTTGAACAATACAATGGAAAGAAGTTGTATTCAATGGAATAGACGGCGCGTCCTTAATAAAAACCCTGGTATTTACTGACAAACAAGTACCTCGAGGTTGCCATGGAAACGCCTAGACACAGTCTGGTTTTAAATTGTTGGTAGGCCTTCGTGATGTGTGGAATTTTTTGAAGTAGATTTTTTTTAATATTGTTCTTTTCTTTTCTTTTTTTGGAAAGTAATAGATAAAGAAGAAAGAAAAGATAAGGCAATTAAAGAAATAGATAAAAAGAATAAAGGAAACCAAGAGGGACACAGTGGTGGTGATGATGATGGTGGTGATAGTGATGGGAACGGTGATTGTAATGAATATTGTGGTAAAGATGGAAATATGATGAGATAAAAGTGGTGATGATGGTCTCATAAATGACTAGACTAGCGACTATGTTGATGATGTTGGCGGTTATGGTGATGATGATGATGGTGGTGACTTTGTTGGTGGTGATGATGATGGTTATGATGATGATGATGGTGGTGATGACGATATTGAAGGTGGTGATGACGATATTGAAGGTGGTGATGACGATGGAGGGGATGATGATGGTGGTGATGGTGACGACGATGGTGTTGGTGGTGATGATGATGATGTTAATAATTATGATGCTTAACATGATGAAGATTATGGGATCATATTGTGTTGCTGGTGATGATGATGATGGTGACGATGATGATGATTATGATGGTATTGATGATGCCTACGATGATGACGACGATGACAATGATGGTGATCATAATGATGTTCATGATCATGATGCATATGATTATGATTTTGGAGTATATATGGTAAACATGATGATGACGACGATGGTCGTGTTGGTGATCATGGTGGTAAAGTGGTGATTACAGTTATGGTGGTCACACAACTGACCAAAATAGTGATGGTGATGATGATGGTGGTGGTCATGGTGATGGTGATAGTGATTGTGAGTGGTGATGACGATTATTATTATGGTGATGATGGTGATAATGGTGGTGTTGAGGGTCGTGGTGGTGGTGAGGGTGGGTGATGGTGTTGGTGTTGAGGGTGATGATGTTGGTGATGGTGGTGCTGAGGGTTTGTGTTGGTGGTGGTGATGATGTTGGTGAAGGTGGTGATGATGGTGATGTTGATGATTGTGATAATGAAGGTGGTGATTGTGATAGTGGTGATGGCAATTATGGTGATGGCGATGATGGTATTGATATGATGATAATAGTGATGATGATGATGGTGATGACGGTGGTTATGTTAGTGGTGATGGTGGTGAGGGTGATGATGATGGTGATGGTAATGGTAAAAGTGGTGATTTTGGTTATGTTGTTCACACAAATGACCAGAATCACAATGGTGATGATGGTGGTGGTGGTGGTGATGGTGATTGTGATAGTGGTGATGGTGTTGGCGATGCTGACGATGGTGGTGATGTTGATTAATCATGATGTTTATCATGATATTGATCACAGAAGCATATGGTGATGATGATTATGATAGTGATGATGGTAGTGATGATGGTAGTGATGATGATGGTGGTGAGGGTGGTGGTGGTGATGGTAGTGGGGTGATGGTGTTGATGATATTTATGATGGTGGTGATGATGGTGGTGATAATGGTGGTGGTAGTAGTGATGATGAAGGTGTGGATGATGGTGGTGATGCTTGTGGTATGGATGGTTGTAGTAGTAGTGATCATGACGATGGTGGTGATGATTGTGGTGGTGTTGGTGGTGGTGATGTTTGTGGCGGTGGTGATGTTGGTGGTGATGGTGGTGATGATTGTGATGTTATTAGTGATGATGAAGGTGATGATGATGGTGATGATGATGGTGGTTGTGATGATGATGGTGGTGGTGGTGATGTTGGTGATGGTATAATTGATGATTAGGGTGATGATGATGATGATGGTGATGATGATATTGATGATGGTGGTTATGATGATGGTGGTTATGATGATGGTGGTGATGATCGTGGTGGTGATGATGGTGGCGATGATGGTAGTGATGATGGTAGTGATGATGGTGGTGGTGGTAGTAGTGATGATGATGGTGGTGGTGATGATGGTGTCAGAGATGATGGTGGTGTTGATGATATTGGTGATGATGGTGGTGATGATGGGCGTGGTGATGGTGGTGGTGAGGATTGTGTTAGTGATGGTGGTCATGATGATGATGGTGGCAATGGTGATGGTGCTGATGGTGGTGATGGTGGTGATGGTGTCGATGATGGTGATAGTGATTGTTATGGTGTTGATGATGGTGTTGATGATGGTGTTGATGATGGTGTTGATGGTGTTGATGGTGTTGATGGTGTTGATGATGGTGTTGGTGATGGTGTTGATCATGATGTTAAAGGTGGTAATGGTGTTGATGATGGTGGAAATGGTGGTGTTGATGATGATGATGGTGGTGATGATGGTGGTGGTGATGGATGTGATGGTGGTGGTAGTGATGATGGTGATAGTGCTGATGGTGATACTGATGGTGATAAGTTTGATTTTGCTGGTGATAGTGATGATGGTGTTTATGATGATGATGATGATGATGATGAGGGAGGTTATGATGGTGGTAATGATGTTGGTGGTGGTGATGATGGTGATGCTGATGATGGTGGTGATGATGATGGTGGTAATAGTAATGATGAAGGTGTGTATGATGGTGGTGATGATGGTGGTATCGATGGTTGTAGTAGTAGTGATCATGACAATGGTGTTGATGTTGGTGATGATTGTGGTGGTGTTGGTGGTGGTGATGGTGGCGGTGGTGATGGTGGTGATGATTGTGATGTTAGTAGTGCTGATGAAGGTGATGATGGTGGTGATGTTGGTGGTGATGTTGGTGGTGATGTTGGTGATGGTAGAATTGATGATTAGGGTGATGATGTTGATGATGGTGATGATGGTATTGATGATGGTGGTTATGATGATGGTGGTGAAAATGTTGGTGGTGATGATCGTGGTGGTGATGATGGTGGTGATGATGGTGGTGGTGATGGATGTGATGATGGTGGTAGTGATGATGGTGTTAGTGCTGATGGTGATGCTGATGGTGATGATGATGGTGATAAGTTTGACTGTGCTGGTGATAGTGATGATGGTAGTGATTATGATGGTGATGATGATGAGGATGGTGATGATGGTCAAATAGATGAAGAGAATGGAGGTTATGATGATGATGATGAGTACGATTACGATAATTGATGATGTTAATCATCATGATTCTTATCATCTTGATTTAGAGATAATATTGTGATGATGATGATGACGACAACAATGGCAGTGCTGGTGATCATGATGGTAGTTTTTTTATTATGGTTATGGTAGTCACACCAATACCAGAATGGCGATGGTGATGATGATGGTGTTGATGATGGTGATGGTGATAGTGGTAGTGATGGTGATATTAATGGTGCTTGGGATGGTGGTGATGATGATGGTGATGATGATGATGATGGTGATGATGGTGGTGGTGTTGATGGTAATTATAGATATGGTGGGCATAGTGATGGTGGTGATGATGGTGGTGATGGTAGTGGTGATGGTGATATTGATGGTTATGAAGTTGGTGATGATGGTGATGGTAATGGTGGTGGTGATGGTAATGTAAATGATCGTGATGCATATGATTTTGATCATGGGATGGTGGTGGTGGTGGTGGTGACGGTGATGATTATAACGATGATGGTGATGGTTATTAAGGTAAGGAAGGTGATGATTAGGGGATGAAGGGGATGATTATGGTGTTCTCCTCATCCTCCGAATATCCCATGACATAAAATAACACTCAAACTAATGATGTTAGGTGTCGAACAGAAAGTGAAAGGGCGTATTTTTAGTTATTAGTAAATTTGAATTATTTCGCAAGCATTGTCCAGCTGGTTATGATATGTGGTATATCGCCGCAGAGTAATTAAATAAGAAGTACTTCATTGATTGACATAAATTGAACAAGAAACTAAGACACCGTGTAACTGGTACATCGTGTAGTAGGGAATGGAGGGAAACAATGGTATGTCTTATTATATGATTAATTTTAAAGTTCATTCCAATCGAGCGTCTAATCACCAGCGAGTCTCTAATGTTGTGTCTTTGTTAGTCAAGTTTTCTGTTTCTTTATTCATCAGGTTTGAGTACTGTCTGCTGCCTTCTTATACACCGATACAGGATTTGTTCAACTTGATATCAAAGAACTTTAAAGGTACAGTAACGATGATTATTGACTGATTGGTTATTGATTGATGACTATCCCTTGCCTTCTGCTGTACAAATTAATGTTTCCTTTTGCTCTTGAAATTCAAGAAAACTAAACAAACAGTTTAGATCATGTTAAGCTCGGTCATAATAAGTCCATTTCTTCTATTAACACAAGAAAAAACAAAAACAAATGAGTGACATAGCGGAGAAAGAGCTTTGGAACAATTTTAATAAATCCTTTAAGTTTACTGTAATGTACTGAGCGTTCAGTACATTTACTTTCGCACAGAAAAAAACAGAGATATCAAGGATTACAAACTTAAATAAAGCCTAGACCCTGTTAACTAAAGTATAATGATTACTGCATGGTATAACAGTGAGGGGAGCTTGAATATGTTAACATTAATGACATTTATCTCTTTCTCTCTCTGGAATAAGATAACATGATGACCTGTTGGGAATATCACTTAAATCGTTGTAGAAAGTTTAAACAGAACATGAACGTTGGGAGGGGTGGAGTGGGGGGGGGGTCTGAGCGCAGTGGGTTGGTGAGAGTGAGGAATAGATCACCCAGGGCTGCAAACGTTTCATACAATGACATCTGACATGACCGTAGCTGGTGCCCTGAATCTGATGCATAAAGTTCCCAATTGAAGACGTTCCAGACTAAATACAATAGGAACACCCGCGGTGTGGTATTGATACATACAAATAAAAGAAGGGGTACCACTGGTAGTGAAAGAAGGTGAAAAGCGAACATAAATCAAGTGAAATGTAGCTTGCTCATGTTTTCATTAGGATTTTCCACATCATAGCGTTGATCAAATTACCGATATCTGTCTATAAAGGATAATGGATTGTATGCAACCTTCAAGCTTTAAGGACAAATGCTCAGGTTGATATGATTGCTTTACAATCGTTAACTTTTTTTTTTGTCATCTGCAATGTTTATGAGCAATGTCATTAATGTCAGAGAGAGAGAGATCTGAAACATGATGTTAGATTAAACACGACATTTCAGTTGTAATAACTGTAGACATATGAAACAGAATTTTAATAGACATAAACTCAAAACT
>KN884836.1:63892-96826 GCA_000934455.1 Apostichopus parvimensis | reverse complement strand
TAACCGAGTCGATCATGGCAACATTATAATTAAAATATATTATTAAATAACATTGAAGCTAGAGTTAGTAAGGACAGTGCTGAATTTTATCATATCTAATATCCTTGTATTGATAACTTAATTCTTTGAAGAATGATCACATGAGTAAAATCACTTCACTGATTGGTTGCTTCGAGAGTGCGCAGTTCCTACGGGGAGGGGACACAGACCAATGGTTTTGCAGCCGTGCGATGATTGTTTGAATAATTAAAAGACTTTAAGATGCGAGTGCAAGGTTTGGATCAATATTTGACCATTTTTTTAGGTAATTAAAAAATGTGACAAATGTTATAGATCAACATAAAAGGTCTCCGTAGGATGAGAATTACTGAGCAAGTTGTTAAGTTCAGAATCTGCTGCTAGACTGTTTTCTTTTCTGAGTGTAGCAAACTGGCCTTGTGAAAAGTGGTATGTGATAAGCGGTTCTGTGCAGCTGCTGCTAGTTGATATTGTAATGAAGCTTATGCATACGGACGCCAGCCAATGGGAGCGAGGTATGCAAATCTTGGCCTTAATTAACCGCGTTGGTTAAAAAAATTGCACCCCCCGGACCCCTCACACCACGAAGGCTGGCACTGCGCATGAGACAAATCTTTGAAAAGTTTCCCTTATTTCATCATTCTTTGTGCGATTTCTTAGGACTGGAGTAATATAACTAGTTTTTATGTAAATTCTCTCTCATTTTGCAACTGCGTGACATATTTTAACGGTTTTTAATAGTCACAAATACATTATGATTAGAAGACATATAACAGCCCAAATCCAGGGGTCGGTTGCGCTTGCGTCGAAAATTAGATGGCAGCATTGCTGTTTTGTTGAGTTTCATTTTGTGTGTCGAATAGAGCGACCAGACAACTAAATATAAACTTCGAACTTCGAATCGATCAATTTACCAAAATAACGAAAGAAACTACACGAAAGAAACATGACGTCGAGTTTACTACGTTCTCGAGGTGTGCTAATGTTTTACTTTTGACAAACTTGTTTTAACTATATGTTAATGTTAATGTTAATTCCCAAAATATATGTTCAATAAAATTATAGGAGCTAATTATGGATAAACTTGGTAGCGAAAAAGCAGAAAGGCGAAGCCTAACCCTTACGCTTAACATTACAACTTACACACTATTCACTGTATACTATGTTACTGTAGGCTAACAATAGGATAGGCTACGGAATAAGGCTAGATGCTTTGGTCGGAACAAATTGAAATACTAACTAGTCACTTGCTAACGTGCAAGTACAATTTACTTAAGTTATTCCATAGTTGTTCTACTTGTAAGTTAAATTGAATTGAACATGTGTATCATCTATGGATTCTGGAGGGTTTTAGTTAAACTTTAGCCTACAGTAGGTTAGGTCATTGATCTTATTCTTACTTTGTCACAACACTACTGAGTGTAACTTAATTTATTGAAGGCAATATGTAGGGCCTATGGCATGAGCAACATGTACCATTTTGCTTTAGGGGCAAAGAAATATAATACTGCACAAATGTCCTTGCATACATATGGTGGTGTTCGGTAACTTCATGTGTATGGTTGGCCGGAAAGGTCATAACATCTAAACTTTACGCGTTTACTTATAAACTTTATGTGGAAAGGAAGATGTTATGAATCGTACAGCTAGGTTGGCCATTCGTGTCATAACGTTGAAACCAAATTTGTAAGCTATTCATGGTTGGCCATTTTGGGTCTTAATTTTAAGGCAACACAAAATGGACCAGAGCTAGTAGTAGTAGGGTTCAAGCATTGCAGCAAAGACTCCACAACCTCTCTCACTGACTGGAAAACAGGACTCATCCCGCACAACAATCATCGGAAATAGGCCTAGGGGTTTCATCCACAGATTTCAATAAAAACATATTACCTCTAGCCTAGGCCTACTAATGTTAGTGCCAATTAGTTACAAATTGGATCAGAGTTCCTGGTAGGCCTACCTATCGAGATTGACAAGTTACAACAAGTTAAAAGCGACTAATATCAAACTTCACATGCCCCCACTAGCCCTGTCACCCTCTCATTCTCTCAGACTTTGTCTTACTTTAAAGTAGATTTGTGACATACGTGATAAGAGATCTATAGATAGCTCTGTTGATATCTGTTGATAGCTCTATAAGAGATCAAATTAGCCAATAGGAAAGATCATGGAAGCTTTTCCAACAAAACTCATCTGATATGAACTGTGTGTTCAGCATTAAGATTCCTGTGGTAATATTTACAGTGGTACATGTATACAAGTAATATCTTCTTTTCATGTTTTCTTACATAGCCCTTTTATTGGGACCAAGGTTGATGACTCATTACTTTATAAAACCTGGACAGAGGCCAGTGCTTGCAACCACAATACACACCACTCACGAAAACAACGCACCAGGTTAGTTATTAACATTCCTCATTTTTTCTTCTGTGGAACAGATGATGTACAGTTGTGACAAGAAGTGTCTCATTTTCTTTTCTTATGTTTAAGTCATGAAGGCATAAATCATTTCTCTCTCCCCCCCCCTCGTTTCTCCCCACCCACCTCTCAAAGTCCAGACCATTTGATACACAGGTAACTAAACTTTTGGTGTGACTGAACTTCATACCGTGTCCAGAGGGGCACAAATCATTAAACCTGTTGAACGTCCCATTCATCCATGGAGTGCATTCTTTTATCACCTAAATCAGTTATTTCTTATTTGAAAGATTCTTTAATTATATCTCGTACCATTTTATTGTCTAACAGTAAGTGTTTGTGGAGTTCTGTTCGTTCATTTTTGTCTGCAAGTTTGATTGTAAACACTTTTGTTTCAGACATACATGTAGTTTAATCGGATAATAGTGTCATCTTAAGTTTGTTTAGCATTTCCCATGGGTTCGTAAGACAAGAGAAGCTGATTTGAAACCCTTTCCATGTGATGATCTTGGATGAACAGCAGCTTTTATTAATATCACTCTTTTCAGTGAAGTTAATGTGACGGATAGCACTTGTATGTGGTCTTAGCACATCACAGCCTGGGTTAGTTTGTCACAAATTCCTTCACCCAACCTAACAGGGAAGTTACCTGTTTGCCCCCTAATGGCATGGCTGACGATGCTTGTACTGCAACTCTGATTTTTGTTTCCCCCTCCCTAGGTTCTGGCCTCCTTGCATCCACACATTGGAATGCTGAGCGTCTCGTCTCTGTTGGGCTGATTGGTATCATACCCGCAGCCTTTTGCATTCAACATCCTGCTTTGGATTATGCCTTAGCCGCTAGTCTTGTCATTCATGGTCACTGGTAAGTTGATTAATATGCAAATTTATTCATAAATTTTTAAGTCTAAAATAATAGAAAAGACAAGAAGTCCACAAAATGTGTACATGATTAACAAGGACAAATCAATGATCATTACTTTCACTATCACTTTATGGTTAAAGTCTATGATCATTCCTATTAATAGTGCTGTACAGGTAAGGCTATTTATCATTCCTGTTGATAGCACGCTGTACAGGTAGGTGCTATAACTATGTCATCGCTCTCATAGGGAGGAAGAGATATTGTAGCTCCTTATCCTGTTGAGCCATATACACCTATGTCAGTTGCCATGTAATGGCTAATTTTCCTGAGTAGCTAATCTCATGGGGGTCACCCATGGTGGGGTACCCCAGGGTGACCGGAAGTCCGTGACTGAGGGAGGGGTCAAACTTGGTGGTAAGGTACCCCAGGGTGAATTATATTTTTAGCTCAATTTTGTATCAAATACTCCTCCTAAACTCCTGGGCCAATTTTCTTCAAACTTTGTGGGAAGGTACTCTAGTAGGTCTCGCTGACCCCGAAACCAAAGCTCAAAGGTCGCATTTAGTTAAATCAAGTAGTTCATTACTCTGATTTCCTTATTGCGTAGCTAATGGTTAATTTGTTTATTTGAAATCAGTGTTTGCTGGCGATGAGATATGCAACTCCGTGGATTGCCCTCTTCCTGTTGATAGCTATACAGGTATATGCTACAATTATTCCTGTTGATAGCTCCATACAGGTGTATGTGCTACAATTGTTCTTGTTGATAGCTATACAGGTATATGCTACAATTGTTCCTGTTGATAGCTCTATACAGGTATATGATACAATTATTCCTGTTGATAGCTCTATGCAGGTATATGATACAATTATTCCTGTTGATAGCTCCATGTAGGTATATGCTACAATTATTCTTGTTGATAGATCTATACAGGTATATGTTACAATTGTTCCTGTTGATAGCTCTATATAGGTATATGCTACAATTGTTACTGTTGATAGCTCTATGCAGGTATATGCTACAATTGTTACTGTTGATAGCTCTATATAGGTATATGCTACAATTGTTCCTGTTGATAGCTCTATACAGGTATATGCTACAATTGTTCCTGTTGATAGCTCTATACAGGTATATGATATATACAATTATTCCTGTTGATAGCTCTATGCAGGTATATGCTACAATTGTTCCTGTTGATAGCTCTATGCAGGTATATGCTACAATTATTCCTGTTGATAGCTCTATACAGGTATATGCTACATTTGTTCCTGTTGATAGCTCTGTACAGGTAAAGGCAATATTATTCTCATTGATTTCATTATACAAATTAAGTGCTGTAATTGTTCCTGTCAATATCTTTGTACACAGGACAGGCAAATGCATAATCATTTCCTGTTGATAGCGCTGTACAGGTAACCGCTACAATTAATTCCTGTCAATCAATGCAGTTATGATGCCGTTGTGAGATGGATTAATGTGTTCATATTTGTATTCGTTATTACCCCCACTCCCCATTTCTTCTATACCCTCAGGGGAATTGAACAGGTGGTGACAGATTACGTTCACGGGGAGACGTTGCCCAAAGTAGCAAACGCAGCCCTGTTTGCTTTTTCTGCCCTCACATTCGCCGGTCTCTCTTACTTCAACTACAATGATGTGGGTCTCACGAAAGCAGTGTTGATGTTGTGGTCGTCCTCAACCTAACCGTCCGACTTCTCGATCACACAAAGGAACGCTACAGAACGAGTATGTTAAGGACATCAGGAAGATTTAAAACCAAAAAATTGTCATCCTGTAGGATCAACCAGAGGTGAAGTTAATCCATCAAATATTTGAACTTGTATGGAACTGATCGGAGGAAGAAATGGGGAAAAAAATGGGGAATTTCTGTGAATTTTCATACAATATTTAGCCAAGATGCTTCATACACAGGTTGTGTATGTTTACAGATTAGGAATGTAAAGGCTTTTTAAAATATTCAGAAAATTAAAGATTTTAATATTGTTTGTTTTTCTTCAAAGATTTATCGATTATTTGATTTATATGTTTGCTATTATTGTAATAGAGAGTAGGTGATATGGATGTGCCAGACAGTTCTTTAGAATTTTTTTTTTTGTAGTGCTCCACCCCCCCCAAACATCCCCCCACCCCAGGTCTCTTCTCACCCTGGTCCTCTCAAAGAATGTGACCATTTAGCATTGCATTTTATGATGTGATACTGGATATTTGATTGTTTTCAAAAAGTAAATGTGTCTTTTATTTTGGTTGTGAAAGTTGTTCCACTGTTGAATTTTTGTTGGATAAGGAAAAATGTTTTTGGGTTTCCATAGTAACAGTCTCCCCCCCCCCCCCTTGAATCTTGATTGTTTTCTCTCATTTGTGATATGAAAAAGGGATTCTAGTAGAATTCATTCTGAAAGAAAATGGATTAAAAGTGACAAATTATATGTTATTGGTGAATTGCTTATGCATTGATGATACTCAAGATAAGGTTCTGAAGGGAATGTAAAAATGGTTTTATGGATATGGTTAAACGCCACATTTGATATGGAACTATATTTCAGTAATTCTTCAAGGGTGTTGCACAAAAGGAACTTCAAATTTCATTGAGAACTATATTTCAATAATTTCATAGGATGGTTCCATACAAGGAAATACAGTGACTTGATTTGGCAGGCAGTTTACTTCAGTAATTTCTTGAGGGTGTTGCAAAGAAGGAACTACTTTGACTTCCATTGACAACTATTTTTCAATAGTTTCATAGGATGGCCCCATACAATGAACTATATTTCAGGAATTCCTCAAATGGTGTCACACAGAGAACTATATTTCAATAATTTCATTGGATGTTTCCATAGAAGGAACAGTAATTCTTCAATGTTCTGCATAGAAGGGACTATTGCCACTTTCATGGAGAACTATACTTTAGTATTTCTGTAATGTTGTTACACAAATGGAACTACAAATAAAAGGTACCCAACTAAGTATCAGCTTCATAACTTGACTAACTAGTTAGACCCAAATGTTGTCCTGTTACAATTGTGAGACAACAACATAAAGTGACATTTTTTTTTTTTGTCTAAATCATCTTGGTACCTACTTTATAAATGTAACTTATTCATCCATATCATAGGCACAAACCAATCTTTGTATTCACTGGAGTATGTGATAGAAACAGTAAGAAATGTCCCAAAATACTGTAGAGGAAACATTTTGATTTTGTCCAGAATATGTTATTGTATTTTCCTTCGAATTAATATCTTTTCTTTTAAATGTTTCACCGGCACAAATTTGATGTACATCCTCATTCTCTCTCCTTGAATATCTGCTAATAGCACCGTATGTTAATTCAAATATAATAATGCAAAATTGTATTTTATTTTATTGGGACTGTTAAGTAGGGTTACCATATTTCTTTTGGTTTAAAGGGGGATGTTGCATCCTGGTGGAGGGTTATGCCAGAGAGCATGAACCCAACTGATGCCCATCCTCAAAGTAATAATGTGAAAGACTCATAGAACCATCAGTGATACATGTGTGACTTTTAAGTTGCTGGAACTTAATAATATCGATGAAATGTTAGGAAATAAATCAATTCCAAATGAAATTATACCCTTCAACCATTTCAAGTCCAAGAAAAGCTCTCACAGTGAAACAAGCAAATTGTGAGCAAAACTTTCCAATACTCTCCTATAAATACTAAAAATATGGTTGATGTGTACTACAGTAGAAACCACAGGTGTTGAAACGTCTGTGTTGTGTTCAGGTTTCATTCAACACCTGTGATTTCAACACCTGAGTGGGGTTTCAACACTTTCTCGAAGTGAATTGTTGAAATCGATGGTGAGAGTGCGACAGTCGGAAATTCAGACTGTCGCACTCCAATTTTCCAACTATCGTCAGTTCTACCAAGTTTGGGGGGGGTAAGTCACCCCCACATCCCCCCCCCCCTCTAGCAACATCCCTGGTACTAGTCTGTTGGAATCGGTTGACCTGGAACTGTAACCTCTGCACAGCTTTGTCGTCAGGAAGAAGGCTTTTGTGTTTTGGGTCAGCGTTTGTTTCAAAAAAGTGCTGCATAATTTTATTGTTATCTTTCATTTTGTGCTTCATTTGTGTTTTCTCTTTCTGTGTTTGAACGTTACAACTTTTTAAGTTTAACAGTTTTTAAGTGATAAATGGAAAAGGATTGTTGAGAAATAGTATAGCAGATGAACGAATAGAGAGGTAAATCTTTCTTTTTTTTCTTCTCTCTGTTTTTCTTTTCTTCAGCTGTGATAAATAGGTGGTCTGTGTTGAAACAGACATGTTTTAATAAAGTCAACCATCATCATATTATAAATCCATATATCATTAATGGACTCGAGGAAGGAGAGAGGGTTAGGGAACTGGTTTGTAGGTTAGTGGGTATCAGATTTTGGTGAGAACACCCTGTTTGTGAATTGGCTTTTCTTATTTTCCGAAACAAGTTTTTCAATTCCTAGGGTGTACTTATATTTTTTCATATTGCTCTCCTCCCCCATACTTCTCCCACCCCCTCCCCACACTATTGATGATATAACACTTAAATGAAGTAACCTGTCGTGACACAGCCCCCACATATGCAACAAAATTGACACCATTTTGCAAGCAATCATGATTAATTACCGGGGAATCCTAAACGGAAGTGACGTAACAACTACTAATACACACCGTCCTGCACCCGGGACCACATGCTATTGTTTTTCGCGGATTAGGCCTTTGCATAATATGACTGGCACTGTTTTGGCTGACCACTACACCTACCTCATGACAAACACTCCATTCAGTTTCATCCTGCGAGAAGGTATCAACGAACCATTCCTTGAATCTATCCAACGCCTTTAAATTCAGCATTCTTTCTCTTTTAGAAAGAGCAGTGAAGCGTAAAGACACACAATCGCCTTGCTTGCACACTGCCATAATGCATATGCTAGATTCGTTGAGGTAAATAATCTTTACATTACCAGTCATCGAAGATATAACGTTAGGCTAACTGTGTACTACGTGTATCTGAGTTTGAGGTTCTAAGATAAACGGTTTCGCTTTGATGATTATTAAACTAATTCGATTAAGCAAGAGTTTACCAACGAAGGGATTCATCGAGAGAAGTATATACTCATTCAGCCAAAAAGGAAAGGGAAATTTGGTCAATAGTTTTCGGTAACTCACAACTTGGGATAGCAAGAAGGCCGAGTACTGTAACACCATAACAGCATAAGTCTATGTGCCAGGAATAGCCTAGTGGGATTTGATTTGATTCGGACCTAATCTAGCTTAAGAAATATATGTTAGTTATTCTAAGAACTACTGTTAAGAAAACCCATAGAACTGGTGTAACTTGGTTGCTATGCATTTTAGGCCTAACTGAGGTTTGTCTCCTTGGGGAGTGCAAATTGAGTTCATCCATCATACTTTTCAAATTCTGGATGAAAAAAATTCGCCAGACATCCTGTATTTTACCAGACAGTTTGGGCAGCAGCAGCCCATGTCACTAAGTGTGTCAAGTTCTTTCATACCCTGAAATTGACTCATTTGTTGATAAGCTGACTGTAAGTTTACATCCATTGACTTTGGATGCTGTTTGCTATGCTCTGACTCTGAGCTCAGACAGGTCAGATCTCAGAGAGAAGTGGTATCATGTTGAGGTAACTGGTTATTTTTAGGGAGTACAATTTCCAAATGCCAGAAACATACATGCAAAACTGGCAGGAGTGTTTGAAAGCTTTAAAAAAAAGCACAATTTGATCAGCACATGTAGCTGAAATTAATTCAAATTCATGAAATATGTAACTCTGCTCGGCTGCAAAAAGTTTAGGTTGCCTGCTGTATCGTTGCTAGTAATATTTGAAGGAGCGTCAATTATGAAGCCGTTACTATACTAGTAGTAGTAGTACAAGTAAAGAACATTTATCCAATCTAATTAAATATCGCTACCAAAATGTACAGTCTTTTAGGGTTTGTAAGTGATTGTTCTTTATTTATTTTTATTCACAGAAATACTTTCTTGCCACTATACTTCAAGATGGGGGGCTTCTATCCATCACTCTTCTACAACGTGGTTATGAGTAAGGTCTCATCCAGGAACTGGTACGACAGGATCGACGAAAACATCATTGTCGGAGCGATGCCATTCAAAAGTGATGTAGAAAAGGTAAAACTCAGAACCAGATCTGTGCGAGACTTGAAAGAAAGTTGATAGAGCACAGAACATGATGTACAATCATGAGATCACTCAGTCGAAGTTAGTGCTAGCTGGTAGTTTTTTTGCTCGGTCTAGATATAATTATATTAAATCATTTCAGATATTATAATTTTCTTGAAAACTAATGATGTTGGTTTGCTTTAGTTCTTCACCACCAGGGGCCTTACCCTACATGCCTGTAGTATCATCATCAAGGACTTGGGAGGAGGGAGTATTGGTAGTTGTTTTAGAGAAAGAGTAGCATGTTCTAAGTGGGCTGAAAGGGGGTGGGGGGGGGGAGTGCAGAACCATCATATTAATGACAGTTTGTAGGAACATGTGTAGGCCAAGGATTAGACTCTTTGCAATTGTACTGCAGCTAGGAAGGTACATGGCACTTTGGGGGTAGGGGATGTGAAATCTAAACAGGCGGAAAATGTTTTCACCTACTCTTCCCTCCTCACTGCCAGTGGCAACATGACTTATTATCCCAAATAATCATTCAGTTAGGCCTATGTGTTGCTGATTTACAAAAGTAAGAACCACGTGCAAAAATGAGAGAGGGAAATTTGTCAAGTTGGGGTCTTTTCCTTTGTCAAACTAGGTAGAAGGTGACCAGTCAAGCATGTGAAAAATTCTATAAAAGTCAAGACAGAAAGTAACTGTGTTGTTAAAACTGTGTTGTTTTGCTACATTGACCTGTTCAGGCTACTGTATTTCATGGCTACATGCCAGTGGATTTTGTGGTTTGCCAGTAGATAAAAAAGACACTTGCAGTTTTCTTCCAGTAGACAAAGTAAGGACATACTGTAAACACATGGTGGGTTAGTTGACAATGGTCAGTCAAGGAATCCACATGATTTCCATACCTACTGTAAGGTACAGTAAGAAATGTATTACTGCTTATGATCAGCAAATAATACTGAAGTGCAATATAGACATGTCCCTTATAAACTCATGTGTGTTGTAATTCAGGAAAATGCCAGTGAGAAGTTGATATTAGCCAGTAGATTATTTTAAGCATTTTTTAGTTTTTAGCAATTGGCTAGAATTTTGAAATTCTAAGCCTGAAAGTGTTTCATTTACTTTGACTGGAAACAAAAAGATTTATTATTTAGCGAAGTACAGTACTTGTACTTCAAATGATGACTTCAGACAAAATTCAAAGTACTTGTGCCTCAGACAGAATTTTAGTTTTAATAGTTTGACATACTTTGACAAACTAGGAAAGTCGGAATTTCTTGCACAGTACTTTATCTTTTTGTAGTTGTTTAGGATTTAAAGATAGTCAAAATTGAAATAATTATGATAAAGACTTCAAATTTATGCTCCTTTGAAGGATAAAACATTAATTAATGATGATGGCTCAACAGTGGAGGCGTAAATTTATGCTAATAATAATCCCATTTCTTTCTCATGTATATAAATGACTCATCCAAAGCATTTTTTTTTTTTTAAATTTTAGCTTTTGTAGTTAAACAAAAGAACAAGCCTTGACTTAGATTCAACACTACTTTATTTGTCCTTGTTAAATTTGTACTACAATGTACACAATGCACATGGTCTGTTGAGGTCATGAAAGTCTTCTTTATTTTCCCTTAGTGACTTTTATGTTGCATCTGAGAAACTGGCCTTACAGTCTGTGTGCTACGTAGGCTTAGTAGTCCAGCCACTTTCATTGATAAGTATTGAAATGTTGGAAGGGTCGACATGTTCATTTATCCAAAATAAAAAGTGGTACAAAATTACTGCCTGGATTGTAGCAGTGATTTGTAACCGTCTTTCAAATATGACAAAAAATTTGGTGCATAAAGTCACTCTTTTAATTCATAAAACAAATAGTTGTCAACATTACTTGGAAGTAATAGCCAAATTATTTTGCATTGTTGACTCACTATAAACTCAATAAGCTGCAGACTTTACTCTGTGCACCCTTTAATACATAACATTACAGTTGTCAACATTACTTGGAAGTAATGACCCAAATTAATTCGCATTGTTGACTCACGGTAAACTCAATAAGCTGCCGTTATTATGTAAACAGTTTTTTACGACAGTTGCACCTTTTTCAAATTTAATTTGAATTCTGCAAAGCCATACTTTTTTTATCATCCAGTGTGTTTGTTTCTGGGGCAGCAACAAATATAAATTATAAATGATGTCACGTATCAGGAGTTGAAGAACATAATTGTTGTACAGGCCCTAAATTTTATCACATGTGCTAAAATTCATTAAAATTTAATTAATTTCTTTTCATGGGTGGTGCTGACTCTTCGAATTAATCAATTAATAAGTTTCACGTCATAACTGAATTAATCAATTAATGAATTTCGCGTACTGTAACTGGATTAATTGATTAATGAATTTCACGTACCGTAACATCACAGCACAAACAGACACTAAAGCAGCGCTGCTGTTTGTTGGCTAGGTAACAGACAAAAAACTTTATAGACTGGAAAAAACAAAAATAGTACTCGTAAGCAAAATCAAACTATACTTGTTTGTCACAACAAATACATGTTTACAATTGATGGCAGACCGTTACGCTTTTCAAAACAGAACAATTCTTTTCAAAACAGATAGATGTAAATTTACAGTAGACTATTCCTGCCTTGGTTCAACGTGAAACTGCGACACTTTCCCTATTGATAGTTAGAGTACCGTAACAGTATTAACCCTCAGCCGTTTAAATACAGTGCTGTAGGTACATGTAGGTATACATGTAGGTGTACATGTAGGTATTCATGTATGTACATGTAGGTGTTCAGGTTGGTATACATGTAGGTGTACATGTAGGTACATGTACAGTAGGTATACATGCAGGTGTATGTGTATTTCGCACTAGGAGGCAGATTAACACCGACGAAGCAATGGTGGTTTTGCAAGCTGCCACCCTTTATTAAAAAAGGAGAAATAAGAGACCTTGAAAGAAGAAAAGAAGAAGCTAAATGAACAAGAAGCTAAAAAAGAAAACAAGAAAAGAAAAGCATATAAATTTGTATATTTTTTAACTAAATCAAGCTTAACACTACTGTAGTTAGTTACTGCATCTGCTTCTTGACAGTTTCTCGCAAAATTTCAGTTGCATAGATTGCAACTGTTATAGATTTTTTTTTTTTTTTTTTTTTTTTGTACCTTATTTGAAATGGAAATTTGACAAGTCAGGTTAACGAACCCCTCCCTTATGGCATATGAGTTTGAATAACAAACACACAAAAAAATATTAATAAAAACCAACTCAAACAGCAATCTCATATTTCATAAAAAACTTTGGCAAGCACTACCACTCTGATATTGTTTGGCAAGCTTTAATGACGTTTCTCTGCCTAGATCAAACAATGTTTGCTCCCAGATCTGTATGCATTTATCAAACATCGTTCCATTTAATATGTATGCTCAATATTGCAATATATTGATCTGCTACTGTCAAGCTTCAGCTGACTACCATCAGCTCAATAATACAGAAAAATAGGAGCAATCTTAGTTGAGAGTACACTGTACGTATGTAACTTGCTTGCACAGTACTGTGGGTGGTCGTTACATAAAATAATGCTAATATCTTCTGAAACATTAATATATATACTAGCTACTCTCCATCCAAAAAAACATTTATCAAATTTTAATTTAGAACTTTTAAAAACAAGATGCTAATCTGCTCATAACACAATATTTTATTGCTCGTGCCGTTCATTGTGCAATATTCGTTTTAAGTTTTAAGTTGCTTAATAGGTATGCTGTATTGGCCCCATGCTAGATATTCAAATATGGTCAACTTTGGTCAAAATTCTTAAACTGTTTTTATTACAACCGTCTAGGAAATTGTCCTCACAGGAATATTCAGTCAGCTTGTGTGTTCCTTAAATATGTCTGAGAACAATTTGGAAAGTAAAAACCTCCAGGAAAGTACTTTTTGAAAACTTCTAGCAATTATTAAGGGCATTAAGTTGGGGCCTATACTGACCACCTTTAAACATTAACATCAAGTTGTAAACCTTGAGAATTTGAAGTCATTCACAATGACATTCATGTAAGTTTTAAATTAATGTCATTCAATCACAATGACATTCAATGTAAGTTTTTAATTAAAGCCAATTTGGAAGACAACAAGTTTTAAAGACTATAAATTGAGTTATATTTACTGTAAATCATTTTTAAAGCGTAAAATAAGTTCAAACTGTTTAGTACAGAGTATATAGGTACCATAGAATAGTGAAAAACAATCCCTGGTTGAGGAAGTTCAGTACTTTTTAGACACAGCTTGGTAACCCACAGTTAGTGCCTATGGGCAAAGTCCATTGAACAACTTTAATTGGAGTCTGCTCTAGATACATAAGACCACTTATTATTATTTTTATTATACACTATGTAAGAATTGGATTAATTGAACTGTATTAATAGAATCTGTATGCCTACTGCTAATACAATTAAAAGTTTAGATGGTACAGTAAATAATATTATGTACAGTAGTTCAACAGTACTGATTCGGTTGAACCATGGAGCTGTTTATAGCTCCATGGTTGAACCCAGCAAAGTACAACACAACAAAAGAATCGGAGGTGAAAAATCTACTTGTATGGGCTCTCAGCCAATGTTTGTCTCAATGATTTGTTGGTTTGCATGAATCTGGCGGGTTTTCGATTTTATAAACACCTAGTTGTGAAGATTGACAGGAACCGACCTTTGTGTACATTGAGTGCAGAATGTACAGAACCTAGATATTGTGTGCTGTTATATACCTACAGTGTATTTGGTGTACATGTTCATTTAAAGGGAAGTAGTCTCAACTCTGCTATATTCTAGAATGACTGCAAAATAGATATATACCAAAAACTAAAACTTTTTTTTTGACATTTCTGCTTTAACTATCTAATGTACAGTATAGACAATCATGAATTTTAAATATATAAATAGCTCAGCATCTGAAAAAATAAACAATGTAAAATATCTAGTTAAGTCAAATCTTTCTGAAAACGACAGTGCCTCAAGATATTTGAAGGCACACATATCACTGCATGTGATATTCACAAATTTTAGTTGACTCACCATCCCCTCTCCTCCCCCCCCCCCAACCCAACCACTACCTCCTCCCACAAGCTACTGTATGTGAACCATTGGGTTACCATCATTTTTTGACTTCTAGTAACTTGCAAGTTTTTAACTGTTTAATCGATTACAAAATATTCTGTGTCCAACAAACTTGCCATCTTCTGTTTAATCCCCGGTTGCCTGCTACCATGTGGTTGTTGAATGACATTTCCCCTCCCTGCCTTCCCCCCTTTTTAACCCCAGCAAAGATATAGTTAAATTTCAGGGATTGTTAATACCAATATAGGGCTTGATAGCTCAGTTGATAGAGCAAAGGACTGGTGACCTGAGCTCAGTGGTTGTTGAAATTCCATCCTATCCATCAGTTTCTTTTATTCCTTTCAAAGTTATTTATTTGCTCAAGAGAAACACATCAGTTCTATTCTTCTCTGTAGTGAAAGGCAACCCCACATCAACACTAGTTGATAACAACAGTCTTCTCGTATGCTGTGTCCTTTTGTACATATTATTGTCCTTTGCATGGAAGTCTCAAGTGAGCTCACAGCCTCTCCAAGAAAGCTAGTCGGTTGTCCTTGTTATTCTGTCTCGCTTCAAGGATTTGATTCTTCGCACTTATTCATCCAAGACTCTTTTTCCTCTTTTGTACCAAAGATATCATTAAACCATAACAGCGATTTGTTTACAAAGTATTGTGTTACTGTATACTAGTGTGTACTTGTCCAGCCATTGTACTGTACTCTACCAGGCACCTCTGTGCTGGGTTTTGTCTGTGCTTGGCAGTAATGGAATAGTACTGTTTGTCAATTCATCAGTGCTGTCCAGCAGGGTGGTTCCAGTAAAATCGATGAACTTGATAATTGCAAAGTTTTAAACATTTTATTCCTGCCCAGGGAAAGGGGTTGGGTAGTAGTCAAATGGTATGAGATCTGGAACAGAATGTTGAAGGTTAGCAGGATGGGACAGAAGAGGTATTAAGGTTGGGGCCGGGGGGGGAGGGGTTGGAGGGGGTTTGGGAGGGCAGGAAGACAAACAAGATCTGAGAGAAGTAGTAGAAGCAAAGCTATATAACATATAGCAAACTGGGAAGAAAATATGAAGGAAATAGATGTGAGGGTGGCCCTAGGGTAGCAGGATGGGACAAAGGCAGTATCATCCAAAGGGTCAAGGTGGGGGAGTTTGGAGGGGGTTGGGAAGGGCAGCACGACAAACAAGATTGAGAGAAGTAGTTAGCATAGCAAACTAGGAAGAGAATATGATGGAAAGATATGTGAGGGTGGCCCTAGGGTAGTGTGATGGGACAGGAGCATTATTATCAAAGAATAAAGGTAAGGGGGAGGGGGTCGGGTTTTGGAAGAGCAAGAAGACAAACAAGATCTGAGAGAAGCAGTTGGCAAGAAGAGCATGAATGGAAGAGATGGAGGCTGATGGGCTTGCGGGGGGGAGGGGGAGACCAAGACTGGGTATGTAGTACATAGCAGGATGAGATAGGAGAATTGTAGGATACAAGTCACATTGGTATTCTTTGCCAAAGCGTTAAAGGTCATCGGTATCAGCTCAAATTTCTACTGTTTCCAAAAGACAGAGCATTTTTTCCGTCACATCTGTAAATAACATTCATTTTAGAAGGTTAACACTTTGCATGCAAAATGCCTGTTTACTTCATAAAAAATTTCACTTTTTCAATTTCAATTTCACAAATGCCATAATTGCTAACATTTCTCATTTAACCTTATTCTCTTCTTTCCAGCTTATGAAGGACGAGAATGTGAAAGCAGTCATTTCCTTGTGCGAAGGACACGAGCACAAAAGATTTGTCGCCAGGAAAGAGGTAATATTACGAAGAATCACCCCAGATTAATCCCTCTAATTTACTCTGCTGTAACCCCACACCCAGCTGCCCACCCACCAGCCACCTCTGCCCCACTTCTCCCCCTCCCTCCCCCTCCCTGCCGCAACATAAGTCTGCATACCGACCATTCTACATTAATACAGAAAACAGATACAGTGCAGTATTTGTGGAAGCAGCCATTTCCTTGTGCGAAGGACGCAGCTGTATATAAAAAGTTTTGTCACAAAGAAAGCAGTACTGCAAAGAATCGACCCAATAAATCATAACAAACCAACCGCCTTTTCGTCCCTACTGCCTCTTCCCATTCCCACTCCTGGAACATGTCCCAATATCAACCATTGAACTAGAAGGCAGCGTTCAGTGGCTCCAAACATTAACAGAGTATACTGTATAAATAAAGTTAATAACATACGTAGCAAACAGCCTTTTGGTGTACACGCTGTGAGTGTTAGTGTTTAATTTTAATCTTCTGTTTGAATTCTTCTGTCAGAATTGAAATATAGGCAAATAGAAACAACTTTTGCAAAATTATGCCCACTTCTCCTGACAACATACTGTACCCAGTTTTCAGTTGATTGTTTCTGAAATCGGCATTACTGTTGCATCAATTGGTGTACTAAAAAGTCTGCACAGGTATTTATGGTAGTCCTATTTTAGTTATGTGATGTAAAGTAAACACAGACCTGCATTGACTGTTGACATTATCAATGATCTATTTTTGACCATGCTGTTTTCCAAAGTCTTATTCCTATCCTTGTCATTACGGTTTCTTCATAGGACTGGGATATTGCTGGAGCCGACTACTGACATTATCAATGATCTAGTTTTGATCATGCTTGTTTCCAAAGACTTATTCCTATCCTTAGGCTTGTAATATATAAGGTTTATTCATAGTACTGGGATAATGCAGCTGTCAACTGACATTATCAATGATCTAGTTTTAACGATGCTTGTATTGTTTATTCATAGTACTGGGATAATGCAGCTGTTAACTGACATCATCAATGATCTAGTTTTAATGATGCTTGTATTGTTTCTTTGTAGGACTGGGATAATGCAGGCGTCGACTACTGACATTATCAATGATCTAGTTTTAATGATGCTTGTATTGTTTCTTTGTAGGACTGGGATAATGCAGGAGTCGACTACTGACATTATCAATGATCTAGTTTTAGTGATGCTTGTATTGTTTCTTTGTAGGACTGGGATAATGCAGGCGTCGACTACTGACATTATCAATGATCTAGTTTTAATGATGCTTGTATTGTTTCTTTGTAGGACTGGGATAATGCAGGCGTCGACTACTGACATTATCAATGATCTAGTTTAATGATGCTTGTATTGTTTCTTTGTAGGACTGGGATAATGCAGCCGTCGACTACTGACATTATCAATGATCTAGTTTTAATGATGCTTGTATTGTTTCTTTGTAGGACTGGGATAATGCAGGCGTCGACTACCTCAGTCTTCCCACAGTCGATTACTCGTCTCCCTCAACAGAGAATATAGAGACCGGTATAGAGTTTATGAGGAAGCACGCCGAACAAGACAGCACTGTCTACGTACACTGCAAGGCTGGAAGGACAAGAAGTGTCACGTTAGTTGGATGCTACCTCATACAGGTATCTGGATCAGTCAAGTATAGTAGATTATAAGGTTGAAGTCAGTAGTATATATATACAGTATGTCTATATTATCCAAGGGAAAGGATTCCTACTCTGTCAAGTATAGTACATTTTAAGGTTGAAGTCAGTAGTATATATACATCTATATTATCTAAGGGGAAGTATTCCTGCTCTGACAAGTATAGTAGATTATAAGGTTGAAGTCAGTAGTATATATACATCTATATTATCCAAGGGGAAGGGATTCCTGCTCTGCCAAATATAGTAGATTATAAGGTTGAAGTCAGTAGTATATATATATGTCTATATTATCCAAGGGGAAACGATTCCTGCTCTGACAAGTATAGTAGATTATAAGGTTTAAGTCAGTAGTATATATACATCTATATTATCCAAGGGGAAGGGATTCCTGCTCTGTCAAATATAGTAGATTATAAGGTTGAAGTCAGAAGTACAGTATATACATCTATATTATCCAAGGGGAAGTATTCCTGCTCTGACAAGTATAGTAGATTATAAGGTTGAAGTCAGTAGTACAGTATATATACATTTATTTTATCCAAGGGGAAAGGATTCCCGCTCTGCTATGAGTCTTCTCCAGGCTGAAAGCTTTTTCTATTAAATTTATAGTCCTTTTCTCTTGTAAAACACAAAAACCAGATGCAATGTGTGGGTTAACAAGCTAAAATTTCTCTTAACGGTCAAAAATCCGTTGGCAACAAAGCCTCCAGCCTATATTTTTTTTGTCAAGCTTGTCAATCCTCTTTTTCTTCAAATTTGTTATTAATGCGTTGAACATGACCGTAGATTTTGTGAAAAGTTGAATAACCGAGATGGTTAAAGAAAAAGGGATAATATTATTTATTTTTAAATTAATATTTGTTCCCTCTGAGTACCATTTTAATATATATATACATGTACTGTAGCTGAATACATCTTATTTACACCATGCCATTAGCTGGTTGTCCCTTTCTTGAACTTTTGGGCACTGTTTGATGTGTTGTTGTGGGTGCTAATTTTTTAAGTTCGATGTGAGCAAGTCTAGTTTGAGCTAATAGCAACTCAGTACTACCAAGTGAGGGCATCATAGACAGTACCAAATGACCCTTTATGGGATCAATAAATAGTAATTCATTCATACTTAGTAAAGATTCCTAAATCCTATTGGTCCATTCAGGTCAGTTGACCGTGGTTAATCCTGTGAGTAACGCACGGTAAAATTACGGGGCATCACTTTAATAAATCTTTGGTTATATGTAACCAAAAATGTTTTGTTTTATGATTTTTGTATGAATGAACGGGGTTAATCAACGGTCTAGCGTGCGTTACTCACATGATTAATGCACTCCGGGTGTTAATGCTATCGCTGGATGCACTCGGGCTCCGCCCTCGTGCATCGCTTGCATTATCCCCCGATCGTGCATTAATCCTGTGAGTAACGCACGCTAGACCGTTGATTAACCCCTTATTAATATACACAACAAAGCCATACTGACGTGGCAGTAAGTCCTCTTGATCTAGGCGTTGGTCGATTGTAATCAGGACCGATCTGTCATTTGCTTCAAGCTAGCAGTGGAGTACAAGATGAAAACTTAAAAACATTAACCCAACCAGTACAGGATTACCCAATAGGCATGTGATCCAAGTGTAGATAGCTTCTCCAAGTTCAAGGTCCCCCCCTCCCTCCAAATGCTACCGCCTTCAACAACCTTGTTTGCGGACATAGTTGAATTGGGCATTGACAGCAAATGTATGCATTTGAACTTTTATCTGTTAGTCATGCAACCATTTCAGTTTAAAGGTACGCTGTATCGGCCCCAAATATGCCAGATTTTCAAATATGGTCACCTTTGATCAAATTTGTTAAACTATTTTTGTTATCACCCGGGAGGAAATTTACCCCCCTGGGACATTCAAACATCTTGTGGGTTCATTTAGAATGTCTGAGAATAATTTGGATAGTAAAGACCTCCAGGAAAGTACTTTTTGAAAACTTTTGAAAGCTAGCAATTATAGCATGCTATAATCTGGGGCCTATACAGACAACGTTTAAGGCCAGGAATTGACCCGGAAGGCCTGGGTTATTAGCACTTTTTTTTCCGTCTGTTTCTTGCACCTGGATTATTTCTTCCTTAGATATCATTCATATCTATTCAAATATTTGAATATTTATTCCCATCCGTGATTAAGATCTACGACCAGTAAGCGATCCTTCTGTTTCGTTTCATGTTTCAGAAGAGGAAATGGACGCCTTCCAACTCCAAAAGTTTTCTCGAGGACAAGAGGCCCCACGTGGTTCTGCAGGACCTGCATTTCCGAGCGATGTACCGATACTACGACAAGAAAATACTCAAGGCGAAGAGAGAGAAGGGGAAAGATGGCAGCAATGAAGATCTCACTGCATCCCAGTAAAAAGGTCAAAGGTTAGGAAAACCTCTCCTGGTGACCTTTAAAACCATGTCACCTATCTATTAGAGCCGTTCCCTTTTCGAAATGTATTCAGAAAAAAATCGAATCTCGTTGAAAGAAAACGTTGTGCCGGTTCATTCATTCTCTTGTTATATTGTAATATTTATAGACACTCTCAGATATATGAAATGGTTTATTTAGACCTTTGATGTCACAAATCCATACCCCTCTGCTGCCCTTCTCTGCTCTCCCTCCTCCCCCCTCTGCTCTCCTTCCCTTATTCCTTAGAGACTCCCCCCCCCCCATGTTGCGAAGAATCGTCTGGGATAGTTGTGGCTCGTAAAATTTCTAACGTCTTAAAATCAAACAGTAGGTACTCTCTGGTGGACTGCTGATACAAACTGCAGAATTTACTGATTTATGTTGCAATTTTATTGCACATTGACTGAAAGTTAGTCAACAACAGCACACACACACACTCACTTATCAAAACTTGGGAAAGTTAATCCTTAGCTGGCAGGCAGGGAGGAAGTTATCTGTTCGATACCACCAGTAACATTGTTGAATATATTTTTGGAATCCCAAGAAGTCTTTTATTTTCCTCAAGATTCTCTTCTCTGTTTTTGTGGCCTTGCTTGTCAAGAGCTTTTTGCTTAAAACTAGAAAGTCCAGCCATTTAGATGGATATCCCACAGCTAATATTAAAAATCTGAAAAATGTCTCAGTAGGTGAAAGTGTTATTGAAATGCAACCTGCACAACAAGCAACAGCTGGATGAAGTGGTTGGTAGTTTATCATGATTTGATTATCATTTGCCTGATTTTTTTTTTTTTTTTAAACTGTTAATCATTTTTATAATAGTTCAACACATGTACAATTTTGTTGTACCTCTCATTATGATTTCTTACCCTATATCTTTGCTGCCATTATGTCTGTTTTACATCAAACCCTGAGCATCTTTCAAATTGGGAATATTCTATTCCGAGGGAGTCGACAAAAAAATCCTACGTCGTCCTTCATCTCCCCTTTAAACTTTCATCATTTGTATAAAGAACTTAATAAATTTTGCGGCATGTTATTGTAATATCGTTTCTGGAACTGACAGGGTTACTAACATTCAAGAGGCTTAGTTAATGTGACATGTGTGAAGATAGAGAGAGGCAAACAGGATTTGTAAAACGAAAGGGGGAGGGGGGGGGGAAGGGGTTAAACGAAAATACCTCTCGGTAATAGGAAGCCACTGAATTTAAAGATTTTCTTCTTCTCAGAAAGGAGAGGGAAGACATGCTTCAATTAGTTTTTTTTCTTTTTCTTTTTTTTTTCTTTCTCGTCATTCACAGAGTGACAATCGAGCAGTACTTTCAAGTCATTGTCAAACATCTTTTTATCCTCTTTGCACCTTCAGAATCAAAAATTCGAAAATTTGTTTATCATTGCACTGAAACCCCATATATACTGTACGAAGAGTTCAGCTGGGGTTCATATCAGCCTGACCTTGTCCAATCTTTGTTTCTAGACTAAAAATCTCGACTTTTTTATTAATTGGCAGACAGATGTTGCTGTCAACGAGTGGGTTTTTGTTCTATTCTGAGAAAAAACCCCTTTGTGAAAAAGAAGAAGAAAAAAATGCTGCTAAATAACGAACAGAACAATTATTCACACTCTAAGGCAAACAATCATTTCCTTTGGTGAAGACACCCTAGGAGGGTCGGTGGGTGGGTGGGTGAGGCTGGCCAACTGTCTTCAAAGGGTATATTTCCAGGTCCAGGTTTGGTTCTATTTGCCATAAATTGGCAGCGAAGAGCATAACAGCTCCTGTAAGAAGTATTTTCTTTTGGGTAGTTTTTATTGTTTATTTTACAATTTTTCTTAATTTCTGTAGACAGATTAACCATGACTCTATACATCGCTATCGTTATCTTCTCTGGTTTGTTTTCTGCATACACATATATATATATGTTTATATTTAAAACTATTAATCAGCAATTGCCTCATTATTAATTAGTTTCCTTGCGATTATTATAACTATCTTTTTCTTTTCTCTTTCTTTTTGTTCGGTTGAGAGAAAAACTTAAACTTGCCTTTTATAATTAATTATGGCTTATTAATTTTTGAAGTTGTTCCCATGGAAATACAGTGTATCTGTATGTGTGGTGTCTCTTTCTAAGATAGGGTGCAGTGGGTGGTTGCAAAAATAAGCAATGGAGAGGAATTGCCTCTGGGGAATATTATGCCTATGTGGAACCTTTTTATGTTGTCTTTGAAGGTTGAAAGGAAATTGCTCTCAATTGTAACAAAACACAAAATAAAAAAAAATAAAGCACAAATGTTAAAATTAAAAAACAGAGAAAAATTCTGTAATAATATAATCAGACAAACACAATTGTAACAATGTAATAAGCATCCTTAGTTTTTCTTTTGTTTAGGAGAAACAGGAAAAACAAAACCGAAAATCATATTCCCAATTATTTCGAAGGATTAATTCACGGAGGTCATTTTGTACCTCTGTCGAACTTGGGAAGATATCAAGGTGCAACTGGGGGGGGGGGGGGGGGGGTTTGAGGAGGTGTACCTAACATGGTAATTAGTTTGTAATAACGTTGTTTATCAAATGCCTTTCTAACACATCTTGATAATATATCCCACACCAAAACGACCATTGGATGCCTTAAAAATTTAATTTCGAATATGAAGTAAAAAAAGTAGATTGATAATTACTGTACCAACCTTGTATTTGCTAATTTATGTATATTTTTGCCCCATTTTTTTCTCCAATTGTATTTTTATATTCAGTTGTTATGATACATATAGTTATTAAAATTGTAGTTATTATATATTTAATTATTTAAACTGTTTTTGTACTTTAGTAACTTGCATGTTGTTTACAGAAACCTTTGATGTTGTGGGTGCTGCTATGTGGAAAGAAAATAAGGTCACCATTTTTGAGTTCCTTATTTCGAGTTCCAAAAAATGCTCTTTTTTCAGATTTTGTTTAAAACCTTCTCTCTTTCTTTGGTTGTCTGTGGCAACCATAGAAATATGCTTTCTCGTACATCGACAAGAATGACTGTTTTTGTAGTCAAATGTAAATTTAACACTTATTTCACAGCTGCATTGTGTGTGTGGATATTAAATCATCGAAAAGCATCAACTCAGCTAGAGGCTAGTATCGGTGTTAATCGAAGCTTACGAGGCCGTTGTCGGTTCAACCAAGCTAACTATGATAGTGTCGATTAAACGAAGCCTACAATACGAGGCTAGTATCGGTTAATGGAAGCTTTCAGGGCTAATGCCGGTTAATCAAAGCTTATAAGAATAGTGCTGGTTACTCAAAGCTTACAAGGCTACTGTCGATTAATCGAAGCTTACGAGGCTGGTATCGGTTAAGCAAAGCTTACAGGGCTAATACCGGTTAATCATAGCTTATGAGAATAGGGCTGGTTAATCGAAACTTACGGTATGAGAATAGTGCTGGTTAATCGAAGCTTACTACTAGTCTAGTGTCGGTTAATTGAAGCTTACAATGATAGTGTCGTTTAAATGAAGCCTACAGTACGAGGCTAGTATCTGTTAATCGAAGCTAATAGGACTAATGCCAGATAATCAAAGCTTATGAGCATAGGACTGATAAATCGAAACTTATGAGAATAGTGCTGGTTACTCAAAGCTTACAAGGCTACTGTTGCATAATCGAAGCTTACAAGGATAGTGGCTGGTTAATCAAGTCTCAGACAGTCAATTACTATTTTTGAATCATGTGAGAAGATGAATCCTAAAGTTTACTCAACATTTTTTCTTTTGGGTGAATTTAAACCTTCATTATTTTACATTATTAATTTGAAATTCCTAATCTAAGCAAAAATTGGTGAATGTATTCGTTTTACCTTTTTTTTCTTACCAACTCTGCCACGTTCATCATAGGTAAACTGCTAAATGTGTATATATATATAGGCTTAAATGTAGATTTCGTGTACACCTTTTGGATATAAGGGATATTAATAAACAATTTCAACGAAGTTTACATGGTGTTTTTGTTTGGCTGTTGTTGTTGCTTTTAGGTATGTTTTTGATTGGATGGGGGGGGGGGGTAACCTTGTTTACTTTTTCAATGGAAAACAAAGGAGCTAATTATAGCTGCGATTTGGCTTTCGGGTGACCATAGTAACTCAGCAATATACTCAGTCATTGGTTGGTGACGATCCAATATCCGTTATGGCTGTAATATAGAAATGACCACTAACAGCTGGATTGGTCAGTTGTTAATGCAATAGGACCTGTAATTACGTTTTTGCCAAATCAATTGTTTCTTTGCCCATTTTCGACACCTAAACATAGTCACTAAACAAGCTGAAGCTAAACTAAGTTGTAGCAATGTCTGGATATCATGGGTTACTTTCTATATATGGTAAACTCTCCGTTATGGATCATATCGCGTCATTATGCAAAAAATTACAAAATTATTCGAATGAACATGGCTGTATCCAAGGGACGGGGTGAGAATTGGTCATGCCCACCAACCCCCCCCCCCCCTCCCCCTAACCCTAAAAAAAACAATACCAAAATGGCTTCCGTTTAAATAAAACGTTAAATGAATGCTTGAACTACACAAATGTAGTTAAAATGATGGAAGCGACGGCAGCATCCAATCGCTCGGGCCCCCTCATCTTGGATGTGTCTATCAGCATTATGAAACAGCACAATCGTTGTGATTTCTGGTAAAAATTACAAGCATTACACTTCGTGTTGAGTCGTTCAGTTATAACACATGATCTGAAAATATACATGGAACCTGAAACCAAGAAAACGGATCCACTCTCAAACTCAGTCCCCTTGCATCGAGACTGGTGCTTTGTGATCATAGTCAGGTATGTATCCCCTAGAAAGAAAAGTCACCCAGGAAAGAACCTGGACACGAAAAACCAAACACGAACCAACTGAGTCAATCTAAACCACAGTCCACTTGCATCGAGACTGTGACTGTGTGATCATCGTCAGGTGTGTATCACGGGTTCCCCTAGAAGAGAACATATTGCTACACTTGATACTTTCTTTTAAGAAAAGTCACCCAGGTAGGAAAGAACCTGAAAGAGATACTACACATGATCTTAGCAAAAAAGGCCGAGAAGGAGACACACATAAGTACCCACTAAGAAACACGGTTAGTACCATAAAGGTTATTTCAACTTATGAGGAAGTTCACTTTGCACAATTTTGGTGGAATGTATACAATTCTAAAATAACGTTCATTTAGAAATCGGTAGGTCTGCAGGCATCGAGTTACTTTAGCTCTCAGGAGGAAGGGGGAGCCTGGGCGGGTTAGTATTACAACAAAATGCATGTTGCAGAGCATGGCTGTATTAGTGCTTAGTAATTGGTGTAAAGTTGTAAACGAATCAAGACATGTTTGGGGAAAGAAGGGGTGGGCAATCTGTACATTGTCTAGTGTTTTTGAGTGTTTTATTTTTAATTATTTAAGATCAGATAATCATCTACAATACATTGGTAAAGCTTGTAAATCGATAAGCATACGTATATAGTTTGTTTTTCTACTTATTGCTAGCTTATTTGCTTTACAGAGTAATGGCAACCCCTGCACTTTCATGATTGTACATCGCCATCAGAATAAACAGGGTAAGGCATTCTTTGACTGTCAACATCATTGAAAGATCCCGTCTCATTAAGAAAGTAGCATCATATTGAACATATTGAAAAATGAAACAAAGATTTATTGAAAGGAATTATCCGATTAGTTAGTACAATATAACAGTAATGTGATATCCGTAGTGCCGTGAAATATGATCTGTAAATTTTCACTTCGTTAAAAAAAACTTTCTTCTCTCCATCCCTTGTCTACTAATACCCTTACATCTATCTCTTTGTGTTCACCATGCTCATTAACCTGTCTGTATTATGTGTGTGTTTTTGTCCCTTCTGTTACTGTTATTTGTCATTTAGCCTTAGAAGAACATCCTGCTAGAATCGAAACGTCAGGCCAACTTACTTTTACACATTATCTTACACAAGCTCTCTAGTGGATAAGCAGTTTGCTAACAGTTTTATTTTATTTTGGTTAAAAAAAACAATTAACAATAATGACAAAACAGAAAAAACAATACGATTTTTATTTTTTTTTCTCTCAGATATATTGATATATACGAGAATATTCACATGCGAGATGAATTACCAGTTCTTCGATATAAACTCGATATTTCCGATATCCCATATACAATCAATAATTGATCCCACATCTTGAATTAAACTTATAAATCTTTCCAATGAAACCGTTTTTAACGTTTCAATGATCTCAGTTTGGCCTCCTTTTTTATGTCAGCATTGGCTAATTTGTACAAATAACAACATTTCCCTCCCGATAACCAAGGTGGGCATTAATTTTCTTAAGCGAACGTACATTACGGTACCAGTGGTGAAAAGGCTGGTATGAATAACAAAACAGCAAGAATACAATAATATTAAGTCAACGTTGTTACAGCTGGGTAGAATTATTAATTTTGTCGAAACTCTTAAGAGTTAAATTTGTTCAGCCCTCGACACAAAATTGCTTGTTGAAAAACTGAAGAACAAGTCAATTTGTGGATTGTCGAATTTCGGTTAAAATGGTCGAGTCCGTTGCGGTTTCAGTTGTGTTGACATCTTATATACCAATGTTTGCAGCGTCTGAAAGAGGGAGAACAAAATAATATCAGCATAAATTTATATCAAACTTGGTTTTATACCTATTTTTCACAGTTCAA
This sequence comes from Apostichopus parvimensis, assembly GCA_000934455.1. Classification (NCBI taxonomy): domain Eukaryota; kingdom Metazoa; phylum Echinodermata; class Holothuroidea; order Aspidochirotida; family Stichopodidae; genus Apostichopus; species Apostichopus parvimensis. The sequence goes on along the minus strand of KN884836.1, from coordinate 69,641 downwards.
AGATAATAATAACATTCTATACCCAAAACAAAGAAAAATTATAATAGGGTATCATTATGACTTGAAACTTACTTAGTCCAGAGGAAAATTTATTGTTGGCTGTTATGGAAGAACGACATATACTGCGCATCTTGGTGAAATTTGTGCGCAATTCCTACATTGCGTTTTAGAGATAAGGAAAATTAAAGTTGTCACAGTTTGTACTATATATACGTAAACTTGAGACAAATAACTCTGCATGATGTCATAGTTTTTTTGCAACAAAATGTTTCTTTACTTGATGTTTTACCTTGTCACCTTGGATTGGATAGGGTTTCAACTTTAGGGGACTCGAAGATATCAATATACACCCCCCCCCCCCCCGCCCCAAATGACTTTATTGTATATCAATGGTAATGCATTCCAACTTTGAAGAAGAAAATTGAAAATTGTATGAAGAGATTTCTCAGTGTGCAGCTATATATGACATCACACCTGTTTGCTTCAAGTTCACTTATGGTACAAGAAATGCCAACTGCAAATATTTTTATCACAAAAACGATACAAAGGAAATGAATGAACATTTCACCATTGTGTTTAAAATATATTCCTCTTTCTTTGGCAAAAAGCAACAACACTGAATCAAAACCAATACACACACACACACCAATCATACAGTTAGAATCGTACCGATATAGTACTATTTTCATGGCAGGCCAACATTTTTACCCCAAGCGGTTGAGCGGGGAGAAGCTCGGGGCCGCGGAAAGAAAAATGTTTTTATTTATTAAGATTGTTATTTTCTATAGTGTCGAAACTATTAACATTCGACCTTGAAAATGTGTAGTAAAACAAAGAAAGAGTTTGAGATCATAGTGTCATTATGACGTCACAGATTAACCAAAACGACAGCTCCCAAACACGACTTTGACATAAAAAAAATCTCCCAAAATGTGCAAAAGTTTTCCTATAGCTGTCTGGGCCATTTGTTCTGTATAAAGACCTCTGTCATATCAACCAACGATGGTGGATGGTTCTGTGTTCCATTTAATACTTGGCATCTGCTCTTCAAAATAAATTGATACGCGGCTGATGCCGTCACTAACATGTTAGTTTCAACACGATTCCCATAGAAACTTGTTCTAGTTTAGGCCGTTATTCAGTTATTACTAGGCTATATTAAACATCTTAAAGTTCATACTGTTCTTTCACAATTTGCTTCCACCTGTTTCTTCTCTTTTCGTGTTTTCTCTTTCAGAATAAACAAACTGTAGCCTTTTATATTACAAGTCGTTTGCCAGCTTTCAGAAGAAGAAAAAAGCACACAATTTTATAACCTCCTTTCACCAGTCGTTTGTTATTTTGTCTGACTATCTCCTTAATATGTCTAATAGCTTTTCAGATCTTACTGTAACAGTTGTAACGTGTATTACCATGGTCATTCCTCAGCCAAGTTATAACTTATAAACGGTTGAAAAAACATTCATAACCAGTTTCTACTGATAAACTATGAGAAAACCAATTCTGGTCTTCCTACAAAAGAAGTATCCTTTTGGGGTTTATAGTCTCTAATATCTCTAGCGGAGTGTATAGCCTAGTGGTTAACGCCGGCGTCTCCCAGTCATGAGATCCCCGGTTCGATTCCCCGCCGACAGCAATGTGTGTCGTCTGGCAAGGGTGTTGTTCAATAACAACTTCCCGACATGGACGTTAAATGGATGTGTGCCGAGAGATTGGCTTCGGTCAGCTTGCGAGTCTAAAAGCCTCCATGGCTTCTTTCGCGAGTTCCTGCTTGCGGGAAGATCACATATACATACATATACATACATACAATATCTACAAGTTTGAACTCACTCTGCTGTTGGCACACGGATACTTGTGCTACCTTAGTTCCCCGCATCCAGCACTGGCATCTATCGTTCCCGGGACATGCTGTCAAAGAAAAAAAACACAATAAGTGAAAACATTTATACAATTTAAAATAGCAGAATGCATTACGTCATTATGACGCAACCTGGCCTTTAATTTGTACTCCCATTCATGTTTGTGCTCCAATGCCAATTCCACATTATTGGTTTTATTACAATCATGGTAAGTAATGAAACTTTAAAAGACAAAATAACTAACAGGTAGTTGCATATCCTGTCGCATATCATCGCTACATAGCAATGTTTCAATCCACCCCCCTCATTCATGAATCCCTCAGAGAATTAAACACTATAATTTTGTCCTTTCCACTACTTGAGTTTTGCTCTCGGTCGCCATTGTAAGTAAATATGTATGCACGGTGTAATCAAGTCACTTTGTACTTTGTACTTCAGTCGAGATTTGACCTGTGACCTTTCATTCTTAAGGTCTTCAAAGGTCCACACCACGTGACAAATTTCCTACCAAAGAAGAAATCCTTTTATTTACAAAAACAGCAAAGCGAACAGCCAAAGCAAACCAATACGCTCTCGTACGCACGTTGTATACTTTATTTCATCATTAAGTGCACATCAGAGAGAAAGAGAGCGGGGATGGGGATGGGGGTGGGGAGGGGTGGAGGGAGGAAGTGGAGGGTTCGGGCCCGAATTGTCTCTCGCCGTCTCTGCTATTCAATACTCTTCTTCAATAACAATGTACGTCACTGCGCTTGTCATGTGACTAATACTGATTTGGAAAAGTGTCTGGGCGACGATATGTGGAGAATTGAATAATCATATTCATTAACTACCCCCTCTTTCTCTCTCCTCTTAACCATGTACTGACTTGGTGACAACAATAATCTCATTTTGTTGAGTTATGATCCTCTAAAATCTGATACTCATCAACTAATTTAATTGGAAGAATTATTCTAAGAAAACAAACAAAAATACAGCTGTAGGGTAGTTCTTCACACGAAACACAAAACTCAACATAAAGTAGAAGAAGGTTACGCACTGAAATGTGTTGTTCACGATTCATTTAAAACTTGTGAAAGACAAATGGTTTTGAACGTCTTTCAAGGATAATGTGTCGTTTATATGAAGTTAAACGAACAAGTTTTGGCTGAGTTATTCGGCTTTATCAAAAACAAAACTGGATAAATGTTAGGATTTAGACCCTACTCTAATTACTTATTCCGGCTATTGGTGTGTACCTGAAATGTAAATACAACTGAAAAGTTTACTTATAGCTTTCAAATTCTGCAGATGCAACGTTTCATTTAATTACAATGTTTGCATGTTTCACTTTCATGTTCTTTTTTTTGTTGTTGCTCTGATGAAAATAAATTCATTGTAATTTCAAGGCAAGAAAGAAAATCACTGAATTGCAATGAAAATGTCTCACTCCGCAGATTATAAGAGGGATTTTTTAATCAGAAATTATAAAACGTTCACCCAAACTGAAGGGAAAAAAACAAATCTTATCTTTTGCACTTATAAAACATGAAATAACGGAATGAACGTTGTACACTCTCTGGGTTACAATTATGTATTTTGAAACAGACAACTTTCGAACATGGAAATATTATTTTAGGCATGGCACTTCTTACGTCTAAGCTTCAGTTTTTTGCCTCTTTTCTCCATAAAATTTTCGATCTCCGTAAATAAGTCGTCATCATCGTCATCTTCGTAGGTCGCTGTGACGACAGCGATCGTCACGGCAAATGCGAGAAGAAGGTAAATCATCTTGGACTGCATGATGCTAATATTAAAAATGAGAAGGAATAGAGAAAAGATATTTAAACCTTGAACAGTTCATCGAAGTCTACAATTTCAACAGAGAGATTGGCTTCGGTCAGCTTGCGAGTCTATAAGCCTCCATGGCTTCTTTCGCGAGTTCCTGCTTGCGGGAAGATCACATATACATACATACATACATACATGCATGATTATTTCGAGTAAGAGGGCGTCTAAGAACCCGGTTGGGCCGATGAGACTATTATGTCCCGGGAGCACTTTTTGCAGTCTTCATAACTTTATATTATATTCATGGATGTTTGAACATTTTTAAGTCCACACCCCAGTCCTTCAAACTGTCTAAAATTGACCCGAGTTGTGCACCACATGTATTTCCTTCAACATGCAAGCCACATGATTCCAGATCCTGATTGATAACAGATCAAAAAAAGATGTTTTTCTACTGCATTTTGGCACTTTTCCTGAAGGAGAACATCAGGGCAGATTGATATAGACTCTAATAAGAGTATGCCACCTTTAGCATTAGGAAATTGTCCCAATTGGCTGGTCAAAACAGGTGCATGATGTATATTCATAATATTATAATGATGAATATTCATATATAAGTTTCTCACAAGTTTCTTTTTGATCACTTACAGGCTGTTTCCGATGTAACGTTGGCTACTGTATTCCAGCTATTTGAAAGTGCGATGGTTTCTCGGATTGCCTTGATGCAGAGGATGAAATTTGGGTATATATGCACCAACAAACATTCATTCAAATGAAGTCCCTACAGTACTTCCCCATGGGTACAACACTTTCATCTACTTTGTCGTTTGGTAGTCACATAGAAGCCAAAAGAACATGGATTTGTTATACAAAATTTAAAGATACTAGCAATGTTGGTAAGCAATCAACGTTAGCAACCGGTATATTCAATCTTGAAATAAGTTGACCACAATTTTTAGATAATTTTGGCATCAACTGAAATACCAATATTGCCACACCAAAAATGCTCGATAGAGAATACAAATATCTTATCCCCAAATAACTTAATTGTCTTTCATATGATATTAATTACTGAAACTTCCAGACTTCTTATTATTATTATATTTTGTGTTAAATTAATTAGTTAACTATTTCTATTTTAACAAATTTGAGTTAAAATGTTGAATTGGAAGCCACCAGACGGGCTTCTCCCACATTCGTGGTTTCTTAAGCGTCGTATAAACAACTGCATTATAATTGATTATCGATTGAAGTGCTCTTTTTTTTGTAATAAGGATTTCCAGTTTAATAGTTTTATCTCTTGTTGAGTTCATTTTTGATATACTGCAAACAAATGACGTACAAGGACGGCTTCCAATAAATTTTGCAATTTAGCAAAAGTTTTGTGAAACTTACTTCATTCTCCATATTTACTAAAAACAAAACTTCACGAAATAGTCAACAATGTTTACATTTTGCATTTAGAATTGAAAAATTGATCAATCTTTTCCCAACATAATGAATTGAATTTATGAATGAAATTACAAGTTAACGTGTTTTAATATTTTTATTCTGCAAGTTCTCGAAAGGATAACATCAATTCTTATGATAAATTCTTGTCAACAGTTATCAAAGAATCGTTATTGAAATTTAAAAACAAATTTGATTTCAAATGATATACTAACTATACAAAAATATGAAAAGCATTTTGAGATTTTAAATATTAATTTTGAATTGCCTACCAATTGTAAGACAATAATTTCACTATTTTTTTTCGGGTAAATTCATAGGATAGTTACCCTGTTTTGTTTATTTAAAGTTTTTGTCGATTTGAAACTTAAGCTTGGTAAAATCCTCAACTTTTGAATATTTAATATCACTATTATGTACATGTCATGCAGGGCGTACAGCTACAATTCTGTCCCTTTTAACAAAAAAATCAATTCTTTTCTGGGGGTTGGTGGAGTTTGGTGGGGGGGGGGGCATTACCTTTTTTCTATACAAAAAAAAACAACACTTTTCTGACTAGTTTAAGTTTAGGGCGTGAAGGAGTGAATAACCCCACCCCCTCCCCCCCCCCCCGTTGCTCCTCGACACTGTACCACTGGTGTCCGTTCAGTCTTTTCTTTCTCAACGAT